>CM053785.1:33977759-34235259 GCA_028749045.1 Cupressus sempervirens | reverse complement strand
GCATAATGAATGATCCAAATGAGCATTTAAGATGTAAAGGGATCATCAAGTATTCAAAATGCCATTCATTATCGAGTAAGGTCAAGTTACTATCCTTACCAAGTGAGGTCGGGAGCAACTAATTTTTGTATGGTTATTGAGTCATGAGTGACTATCGAACTTTTAATGTAGCGAAGTGGATGATAGTTTTTCATTTGGGTGAAAAATCATACCAAGAATTTATGGAGATTGAAAGGAAAAATTTGATAAAAGGATGAAATCGAAGTCATTTGTCACCACAAATTTGACTGAGCTATTTGTGCAAGGAAATTTCTATGCATCCAAGCAACCTAAGAAAATTCCTATTGGAGATTTTTGTATTTTATCAAAACCCTATCAAGAAAAATGGCATCCACCAACAGCAAAGTGAAGAAAGGATCTGATATGTTATTTTGAGGTGTGGAATGGAAGGCACCAAACTTTAATCTAAGTCCTGCCATTATGTAAACCCTAGATCTGAGCAGAGCTCAATCACAAATTCCATTAAAGGTACTGTTAATCAAAGACATTTATTCACATTTTAAGTGTGCTATTCAAGATATTGGAACATTAGAAATGGATGAAACATTGGTAAATTGTGTGTAAATGACATATTAAAACCTAAACATCAACACCTAGAAGTAAAAGGTTTAACTCACATTCTGCATATGCCACGGGATTTCTAGATTAAATGGATAAGATTCATTCTTTGTCATGTGCATAATGATCAATTGTGGTTGGAACAACCTATTTTGATAGCCAAGAAGATGATCTATAGGATCACTAGTCTTCCTATGTTGGAAAAAGAAAAAATGACCAAAACCCTAAGTTGGGTTGAACTTGAGAAGAAAACCCTTGCCAAGTCGGATGGAAGGGGAATGAAGATCAGCTATGTTACAAACATGGAATTAAAGTTTAGGATACATGTCATCACTCACAAGATTTATAGTTCGAGAAGACTTAACAACATGTCATGCAAAGGAATGGATTTAGCATATAAAGTGCTTAAGAATAACTTGTCACTTGACCTTGCCGAGTTGATGCTAAACTAGTTCAACAAGAATATGGAAAGTATAAGAACCTCAAAGAACAATCCATGTAAGTTTGGTTCAATTTTAACTTGTTTATTTTTCTATGTACAAAAGTTCTTCCCATCTAAAGGAATAGTCATATTGAGGAAGGATGTACCTATGCTTTATTAGATTAATGAATATATAGCAGAAATGGGAGAAAACTATGTAATCATTATGGACAATTATTTTGATGTATTCAAAGATAAGATGAATAATAGATTTTCGATACCCAAGAAACTCATTGATGATTAAAAAGATGATGTTTGTTTCATGGTTGATAGTGACAAAGTATACATTAAGCAATTAGACTGAGAATTGTATGGGTCAAATCTCTAGGTTATGAGGTAAACATAGATGAAACCAAGGAAATTATTGAGGCACTGATTAATGAGCCCATTGACCTTAAAGCTACTTACTTTGGCACATATGATGAAGCAAAATCTAGAATTGAATTGGAAATCAAACTCCCTCAAGCAGTCAGCAAAGGGAAGAAGAGAATTGCCAAACTAAAAACTAGTTCCACTCTTCTATTGACTGAAGGAAAAGGTGAAGACATAAAGGAAGGTGAAGCAGAAGGTGAAGAGAAATTAGAGGAAGAAGAGCCATTAAAGAAGAAAGGTAAGGTAATTATTACCAACCCTACCAAACCATCTACTATTGTATTCACAAGGAGAACATCAAGAAAGAAACTTGACAAAGGAGGAGATGTAATATTTCGAAGACCTCCACCCACCTTCCATGAAAGGCTGAAAGAAATAGACTCAAGATTTGGCATAACAAATTTTAAAGCACTAAAGTATGAGACTAGGACTACAAAGAAACAAAAGCAGATAGAAGACATGATAATGTCTAAAATGAGTAAGTGGAAATATTCCCCAGATCAACTTGTTCAATAGATTCCTAATGAACTAATGGAGAAGGTTAAGCCAAGATGGGAAAATACCATGAAAACTGCAAGAGACATATATGAGCAGACCCTGAGGCAACTTATGTTGAGCTTAAGTGATAAGGAAGTAGAAGAATCTCTAAAAAAGAATGAAGAAAAACTTAACTTGAGATTTAATACTTGTCTTATACTGATGAATGACATTGAACATGTAGTGAGGAACACTACAAACACATGGAAGAACATTTATCTTCTTCACAAGCTGAGTGATTTTGTACTTCATGTTAGTGACAAGGATGATGATGAGCAAGAAAGGGATGAAGACATTGATGATGAAGAAGTAACTCATTTTGATAGTATAGATGATGAGGAAGAGGAACAAAGACAACAAGCTACCGAGGAAGAAATTCAGAATACTAAGGAGACTGACCCAGAGAAAATTTTTGCAGTAGTCATAGCCTCACTTACTCATTCTCTAAGCCAAATATTGAAAACATCAAGTCCAGAGAAAGCTACTACAGGATTGATTGTTTCAAACACTATAAGCACTCAATGAATTTTTGCAACTGTCCATCTTAGTACTTCATTGACAGAAGTGAAAAGCACTTCATCTACTAAGTAGACAGTGCCTCCCTGTACATCAATTTTGGTTACATCAAGAATTTCAACAATGAATATAGTATCTACTTTTCTAGTGAGTCCTACCATTTCTACAATTGTTTCAATTCCTAGCATGCAAACAATAAGTGCAAAGACAGTTGAGACCAAGTCTCAACCAAGTACAAAATTTTTGAGTAAAGGAAAAGAGAAGGAAGAAGAAATAGATCTTGATGAGGAGATTGTTATTCCTAATTGAGACATCTCAAATCTTAACCCTAATCAAATGCAAACATTTTGACAACTTCAAAAGAAGGCTCAGTAGCAGAGGCTTAGAGAAGAGAGAAATAAGGAATTTCAAATAATTGAAGATGCTAAGAACATTTTAACCAAGGCACTAAATAAAGAGGTTGACACTTCTCAACCAATTTTGATTTAGTTAGTAGAGGCCATCCACAAATTCAATGAATATTTGAATGGATAGGACAAGTTGTTACAGAGAGCAGAGAAGAAGTTTGAAAATAAAGTTTTGGAACTTATTGCTCAATAGATTGCTATTCATCAAGTAAAATTATCTACTATTCTAGGCTCATTAGAGACCTCCTGCAACAATGTAACTACATTATTTGGTAAACTCTATAATACATTAAGTTTCACTAAGGAAATAAGAGACAAATTGTCAAATATTGATGAAGATTTGTAGGCAAGCGCACAGCAACTACAACTTGACCCAAGTTACAGCTCTTCCAACTATTCAAAAATCATATTCCTAACTGATATGCATGCATAATTGCTAAGAGAAGAAGACAGAATAAGAGCTACATTGGTAGACATTGAGGGCATGATTCTTCCAAACATGGATGCATTGCAGAAACACATTACACATGATAAAACACTCATCCATGATAACAACTTCTCAATTACAGATCACATGATAGAACTATTAGCAAAAGTGCAGATTGCATTGCACACATGCAAGGTGTTGCAAGAAAATTGGGACAAGACAATGGAACTAATCCTAAAAGTACATTCATATTTCTTGTCACATTTTGGTATTACTATATAGTATATAGCATACATCTTTGGCATTAATGTCAAAAATGGGGAGAAGATGTATATATTATATGGAAGATGTATATTATAAAGGGAATATACATAAAAGGAAGAAAATGTATATATCATATGTGAAAAGATGTAAAGTTTATTGTATATATGTATGGGGAAGCATTATATGTATGGATACTCAGGAATACATCTTCTATGAAAACATTTTAAAAAATCTAAAAAACATAGTACCCTACCAAGTTGGAGACACATTGTGATGAATAAATGGTGTTCTTGAAATGCAATTTTGGCTGATAAGTGTTTTTTTCACTAGTGCCAAAGGGGGATATTTTTGACATTATAGTCATGTTTGTTATTAGTGACACACACTTATTTAGATTGTAAGTATCTACCAAGCATATTATATAGTTAACAGAGTTAACCAAGAATTTTAGACTCTACCGAGTTCTAAAGTTGCTACCAAATCCAAAAGATAGTATTTAGTTTGTGTCGAGCAGTTTCTACCATAATGGTGATCAACAATTTTAACTAAGCTTCATAAGGTTTACCAAGTTCCTCAATGCAAGACGAGTTATGCAGTGCTTGCCAAGTTTGCAGTTACAACAATGTGAATCTAGTGTTGACCAAGCCACCTAGTGTTAACCAAGTGATTTACTTTATACCAAGCTCATAGTGATAGCTTTTATCGAGCCATGCAATATGAATCAAGTGATTCAGCTTATATGTCAATTTTCATAGTATTCACCAAGTCACCAGTACAAATCGAGTTTAGACTACTTGGAAAGTGATCAGTATGGATGCAGCTTCTACATCTACTGAATGCATGGTGATGCCGAGCATTGAAAGTAGATGTCGAGTATTAGAACCTCACTGAGCTAGTCTTTAGAACATGAGTTCCTACAGTTTGGGCCAACTTTGTAAATTTTGTGTAAACTTGTATTGTAGCTAACTTTGTTGATTTGTAAATTGGATTGGTATATATGTAATGTATTGTATCACATCCAAAGTAATGAAGAATAGTATGAATTAATGTAACAAGTAGACAAGAGCATAAAAGTGAAATACAAGGCTACAAGTAGTATAAGGAGTAACAAAGATTTATTTATCACTGCAAGGTGATCATTACACTCAAAGGTATCTTATTCAACAAACCAAGTTGAAGATTATTGTTTCATACTAACAGGTAGATTAGTTAAATCCTTTCACAAGGTAGGCTTAAGAGTCTTTTGCAAATCTCTTTACTAAATGTGTACTTTATTTTATATTTGTAAATCCTTTTGCAAGGTGGACCTAGTAGTCCTTATAGCTCCAAACAGGCTAGATCATCAGAAGTGATTATTGTAAGCCTTAATAGGCCAACTTTATATTGCAGTACTAAAGCTTGTAAGTATCATCCCCACCCTAGTTTTTCTTTCTATTTGGAAGGTTTTTGGGTCACCAAAATTGTGTGCCAAAATGATTTGAATGTTTAATGTTTTTAGTTTCTCATGCATGCAATTAGATCAGAATACATATGAAGGTTTAATTGGTAATTAAAGAGTAAAAGTTTTCTTATTTATTGATTCACCCCTCTCCTCTTAGTAACTTAGCCTATCATATATATATTTCCAACAATAATTTCCCTAAGTACAAACCTCCATGGCTTCTTAATAGATGCAGGCTCATAATAGGCTCATGTCTTCACAAGCTCCTTCATTTCCTTTAAATCCCTAGCAAAATCCTTAACCGCATTCAAGGAAATTTTCTTGTCCCTATATAATTTAATGCCCTAGTTTGGGGAGTTAATTACCTCAGCAATAACCTCTTCATTGATCTAAAAGTACACCCCATTAATCTTTACATTCCCCTCTCTCCATGTCTTCACCATTAGGTCAATGATCTTCGGGTCCCAACAATGAAGTTTTTTAATGTAGACTGAGATAACTCCTTCCTAATGATATCTATTCATATTTAATTTTTTAAATGTTTTCTTAAGGATAATTTTTGAATGTGAACCATCTTATATAGTTTGATCAGCATAAGCACTCTAATTTATATACAGATTGCTTCTTGATAAGGTTCTATTAGTTAATTAGTTATTTAATAGAATTCAAATGTTTATTGTCCCTATGTTGTCATAACCTTTCCACATTCCATTATCTACTTACAAGAATTCTTCAAGAAGGAACTAAATATTTTTTGTTTCAACATTTCAAATTGCACTTACCAAACGATCATCAAAAAGAGGAAAATTAAACAAATTTATAATATTGATTGTCCCTGTGTTGCTATGCTTATACACTATAATAGTTTGTTTCCACTTTTAATAGATTCATTCTAACAATTTTTAAATGATGGGTCTTTGTCAAGACTCAAAGCTTTAATAGCTATTCTAAAGGTCCAGACTATGTTGAGCCTTTTTACAAGGCATAATCTTTTTTGGGAATTTGCAATATTGTAATGTTTTGTTTTATTCAAAAGTAAATCCATTGTTAAGGAATTATTTTTTGTGTCAATAGAGATATCAAAAGTTAAGTTGTGTTTTGAAAATGGTATGGCATTTGAATGATCAACACCAAGAATTACAAGAAGGGGCTAGTTGGAAGAGAGATGTTTAGGCCATGCAAAAGAATTTTTTTTGATATTGTACAACATTACTTTAATACAACAGAAAACTTGAAGAGAATAAGCATTGTAGAGAGTACACCTTAACAGGAAACATTATATTACAAAATCCAAATTTTAGATTTTTATTCTATAGAAAATGGTGCAAATGAATCTTCTCCAATGATTGCACACAAAGTGCCAAAAGATAGAAAAAAGATTCTACTTGAATAACAGCATAAAAGTTGAAGAAATCAAACATCAAGACAATGACAATACTTTAGAAGCATGCATTGTGTTCTGCAATTCATGATTTAAATGTCCATTAATTTTCAATACAAGGGGCTTGAGAGCTGAGATCTGCCACGATTGTCATGACTGACCACTTGAGACAATTCAACTTAATCAAATTTGTGAAAATTTGAGTTATGCTCAAGTAGTTTATGGTATTAAACTTTAATTCTTGAACAACAAGTCTAAAAGCACTAACAAATTGACTGTCACATATTTGTTTAAATAAACTGCCTTCCACATACATGTATTCAAAATTAAAATAAATATTTAAATGCCATCGTGTTTAGTTTGAATAAAGCTAAGGGAATGAATAAAACATCAGTTTTGAACATGAAAAAATGAATTTTTTCCTCAATTCTATTGCATTAGACCTACAACATACTAATCATTATATAGGTTAATTTTCTCAATGAAATTGTCCAACTTGTAGTCTTTTAATGTATTTTATCTATATGATAACAATACCTTTTTATATGGGTGAAAATACTGCAAAAAAAATTAAAATATGCAAATGGAATCAATACAAGAACTTTTAAAGCGTGATTGATCAAACAAAAATTGTGCACGTGCAAGGATATGCAACAAGTATTGATCCATCAAATTATATAAATTTCCCTCCAAAACAATGCCAAAATTTGTGAAATCTATACAAGAGAACATAAAGGACCAAAATTCAATACTTGCATGCATCTTACCTTTTTTGTGAAATCCAAAAATCAACACTACCTAATCATTACAACATTTTTCCTCTTCATCATAACTCTCATGCATCGCTTTCAAGCACTCTTTGTATTCCTTATCCAGTTGATTATTTGACAATTTCTCGCCATCTCTCTCTATATCAACATGCAGTGAAAGTGAACCACATCAAACATAATATTGTTCATCCTAACAAAGTTTTTGTTGCAAAACTCTAAAATCACAAAAATGAAACACCTACTAATGTAATAAACAAGTAAAAAGATTAGAAAAATAAATTTAACTACTTACAGTAAGCTACCTACTTAGAGAGCTACCATCATGCTTGTTGCCAAGATTTCTTAATGTAATAGTAAATTGGTTCTTGTGTACAAGGTTAGTCTGCAAAAGGAACATACCAACAATAATTGAGATACGATAAAGTTATGTGCCAAAAAGTTGTTATCCATAGAGGGAAAAAAAAATAGTAACCAAAGTAATATTTGTGAGGTCTTATGGTTATGGTTGCTTAAAAGAGCTTGCAATCCAGATCCAGTAGGCCATGCATTGTATTTTAAGTGCAAGGAGATATCCATTATAAATTTATTTTAATTACAAACATAGCTAAATTGGGACATTCTAAATCAATATGTGCACAATTTTGGAATCTAAACCCATCAATTCCATTATGCCTATGACTTAAAATATGGTAGGAGATATTGAAATGCATTAAGTTTTATAAATTTTTTTTTAAAAAGAGAAAATTATAAATTAAATTTTTTTTGAGGTTTCTAAATTAAAATACAAGAATTCTCTCTAATTATGCGAGTCATTATTAGACTGCAAAGATTGGCATGAATAATTTTAGATTCAAAAGATGATACACAACTTGCATCTATCAAATGACTAAATTTGTTGATTTCAAATTGGTTTTGACAAGTGAGTGTCAACACACTTAAGTTATTTACTTAGTTCATGCCGAACAAGTAGTACATGTTGAGCACAACATGTATATTATAGAGCATGTTGAGTCATAGTGAGTGTCGAGCCACTCATGTGCTGAGTCACTCAAGTGTTGAGCAAACAAACTATGCCAAGTGATTTAGGTGCCGATTAAATAGTGGATGCTAAGCAATATAGATGTAGTCATAATAGAAACAATAGTGTATGCTGAGCATCAGAGACTTCAGATGCCAAGTGATATAGTTTTGACATATTTGTTTGTAATGGCACAAACAACTATGTAAACTATTTTGAGTCAACTTAAGAATGAATTACGATATTTTGGAGATAAGGACAAATCTCAAGTTGGATGCCCTATGCAATTACATGTAGTCAATCAGCAAATGGGAAGGATTAAGTAGAAAAATGGACAAATCTCAGTCGTAGATTCATACCAAACCCTAAGTCACCAAAGTCTTCTAAAGGAGGATGAAACCCTATACTCTCTATGAGCATGTAAGGTATTGAAGGAGCAAAAAGAGAAGTTTGCATGTGCAAACGGAGCATTCATGGTGACTAAGGAGCTATGAAGTGAGATTACATTGTAGAATCAGTTAGAACATAATAGAGGAGAGGAAAAGCATACAAAAAAGAGACATCTAATCAAGAAGGATCAAAGATACATTAGTATAGAGGTGATCTGTTATCAAGAAATCAAGTGCTAATCATAGGATCAAAGCCGAGACATTCTAAGAGGTGATTTCAGTCAAAATCTCTTAACAGAGTAGTCCTAATAGGCTATATGAAATCCTCTAACAAGGTGCTTACTTAATTATGAGCTAAAGTCCTTTAACCAGGCACAATTCTAACAAGGTGTTGAAATCCTCTAACAAGGTAAGACCTAACAGTCTTTGTAAGCCTTTAATAGGGTAGACCTTTCACAAGGTAGATCATGTTTCATGATCAAAACATTGTAACCTTCATTGGATACACTTTATGACTGCAGTAGTGAATGTTCTTGGGTGTTATCCCCATCCCATTTTTACCTTCTCATTGGAGGGTTTTAGGGTAATCATATCTAGTGTTATATGTGTGTGTGATTGCTTATATGTTTACATGTTATTTTAGTTTACTCATTGAAATTATGAGATGGATGTGTGGTGAAAATTTTATGGGTCCAAGTTTAAACTACTTATTCACACCCCCCCCTCAAAAGTGTACCTTTCCTATTGTAATTCCATCAATTGGTATCAAAGCCTTGCTCTTTGAAAAAGAAGCTTTGCAGCTTTGAGGAAAGATCTTGAAATGGAAGTCTACAAATTGGGAAAGATTATTGAGAATCAAGGAATTGAGATACAACTCATTCTACATCAACTGGATGAAGCAAGAGAAGAACTAAATAAGTCTTTGAAGAGAAGGAAAGAAATTGCTATTGCGGAGAATGAGACACAATACAAAGAGATGGACACCACTAAGCTATTTGCTAATTGTGACTCCAATAAATTTGATGTAGCAATTGCAAATCTAATGAAAAAGAATAGAGCCCAAGCTAATGAAATCAAAAATCTCAAGTTAGAGCAAGAATCAAAAGCCATACTACCATGTGAGGTGACTGAATAGAAGAAGAAAGTCATAGAAGACAAATCCATGATTGAAGAAGACAAAAGAATTTTGAGAAACAGAATGGAAGAGAAGTCAACAGAGCTAACCAAGATTTCCAACATGCAATTGGGTACTCTAAGTCAAATGATGAATTCCAACTATGAATTGAATGTCAAGGACACTGAGATAACTACATTGAAATTGCAAAATGAGCAATTGTAGAATGATCTAAAATGGGAAAAGGAATCTGCTAAGATTTTCAACAAACAAAATAAAGTCATCAAATACTTTGAGCAATTATTGAGATCCCCTAGATCCAGTAATTATACATATGGAGTGGGATATACAAGCACTAAAGAAGAAGAATCATCCAAAAGTGTAGAAGAAAGGAACAACAAAGGTAAGAACTCCAAACCTACCTATCATAATTGTGGTAAGAAAGGACATACTACTAATCTATGCAAGAGCAAGACTACAAATCAGAATGTCAAGCCTAAGAACATGGTTCACTGCCACAAGTGCAATAAGAAAGGTCATCAGGCACATGAATGCAAAACCAAGACCATGAATACACAAAGATTTGAAGGATATTGATTATTAGAGGTATGGACATAGAGCTTTTGAATGCAGATCCAAACCCATGTGGTCATAAAACAAGCAAACAAAGGTAAGGAATAATGAAAACTCTTATAATTGGAATTATAATACAAGGTATAGCTTTCATTACTGTCAATAATATGGACATGTTCTTTAAAATTGTATTAGGACACACTTCAGAGGTAATTACCAAAGGTGGTTAAGTCAAACCACATGTTTCAGTTGTTTGAAGATAGGTCACATCAGTTATATTGTCCAACAAGGTGAAAGGTGCCGAGTTGTGAATTTGATAAAGGCAAAAGCAAGGCAGATGTTGAACACATCAAAGATGAGATGAATAAGACATGGAAGAAAAAGGATGATTGTAGCACATCAAATGGAGAAGGGATCACTTCACCCAATGGGTTAGGTGATTACACCTCATTTAACTAGGCAATCAAGAGGTATGTGGGACTGATATTTAAAGGTTACATTATACATCAATTCCAAAAGGTTCTAGTACTAAAAGACTACATTATCATGAATAAAGATGCAAAAATGTTGATAGGAATTCAAGATAAATCTTTAAATTTTTCATATTGTTGTTGAACATGTAATATTTCCTATGTGTGCTGAGTGAAATGTGAGAAGATGTGAAACTAACAAACTGGCTAGTTGATGTCGAACTTGCAGTGGTTGAAATGTTAGTGGTTGTTGAGTGAACCTAAAATTGGTTTATGCCGAGCTTACAGCTAGGTAAACACTCATCATTTATTGCAGAGTTTCAAAGGGTATTTTATCAATTTTTACCTCATTTCACATCACTTCAAATTCAAGAAAGAGTGAACAGAGTAGAAGGCAATCTATAAATCTATCCAAAGTAGTTAGAGAAGATTTTAGCAGTGATCCTACATCATTTCATCAAATTTCATAAGGTAGTTATCAAGAGCCGACCTACATAGTTTAAATTTTGTAAACCCTAGTTTCTCATTATGGCACCGAGTTCAAAGACTATAGAGGGAAAGGAAGTTTTGAATGTTCAGTTAGTGAATAATGAAGTAAAACAACCCATTTTCAAAGTTATTCTTGATATTAAGACCCTTCTAGTGCATTGTCGATGATTCCACTTAGTGTGATAATGGTGCAAGATGGAAGAAAATGCTACAACTGTAAGATAGGAAGAATTGGTGATATGGAGATTAGGGAAGTATATGGAAGACTACGATAATGGTGTCTTCAAAGAAGAATTCAAAATTGTTGAAAGCAAGGGATTAACACAAGCCCTAGATTTTTTGAATGTAATCAAGACAAAGTGGATTAGGATAGTGCTTAGCCAAATTCATGATGGCTCATTATGGCTAGACAATGGACCTATCAAAATTACTAAGAGGATACTACATTTACACAACCCTAGATTGGCCTAAGACACTGAGAAATGACTCAAAGGAGATGATTGAGAAAAATATTGGAGCTGTCTAGAACAAGAGAGGCATGATAATTGACACAATCACTGATCCTATGATAGACTTTGTTGTAAGGGTTATATCACACAAGTTTTACCAATCTAGTAGATTAAATAGTGTACCCTATATAGTTGTGGATGTTGGATACAAGATTGTCAAGAAAGATCATACATATGATCTAGCAGAACTACTATTGCAACAATTGATGAAAAACCTTAGAGTAATAAGGAAAACCAAGAGTGTACAATGTAAATTTGATTCCATATTAATATGCATATTCTTTTATGTGTAAAACACCTTTCACACATTTGGAAAAATGGAATGGAAAACAAATAGATCTATAGCAGAGCGGATTGGTGAGTACATTGAGCAGTTACATGAAAACATTGAATCTATGATGACAAGCTACTTTGAAGATTTCAAACAGTCAATGAAGAAAAGGTTGAGAATACTAGTGTCACTAGTAAAGAAATACTATGATGATGTATTTTTTCTTGTCGATGTCAACTACACTTTTGTACAAGCTGCTACACCAAGGGTGAGATGGTTGAGACCCTTAGGTTATGAAATCAATGTGGATGAGGCCTTTACAACTATTACTACTTTACTATCAAAAGATATAGATAAAAATGCAAAGATATTTGGCAATTATGAAATGGTAAAATCCAAAATTACCATGGAATTGAAGACTACATCTGCCATGAGGAAAAAGGAGAAGATAGTAAAGAAGTTGAAAGAAAAATGTGGAGAGGGTGTTGAGCAAGAAGAAGAAGAGGAAGAGGAGGAGGAGGATGAAGAGGAAGATGAAACCCAAACACAAGAACCACTAGCTTTGACACAAGGCATAGGAGAAGATCAGGAAGGGGAGGAAACTAAAGGTGTCGAGGGAGAAGAAGTTGAGGAAGCACCTACTCCTACTGAGCCAAAGAAGAGGAAGGCTCAGACCCAACCAGTGACTAAAGCTAAGAAGGTAGCTAAGCCAAGTCATCCCAAGCTTACTGCACCTATTACAAGAGCCAGTACACGTGCAACTACACAAGAGGATAAAGAAGAGACCAAGCAAGTAGAACAAGGAGGTCAAGTGCCAAAAAGGCCAAGAAGGAAGTATGTGACACAAGTTGAGTTTGATGAAGAGAAAACTGAGTTAGATGACAATATCTAATTTAAGGTGGTGAGTCATAATTCACTTTTAGACCTTGAAAATTTATGTGAAAATGTTAAGAATAGTGCAGACCTATCAGGATTTACACATGTAGGTTTTGACAATCTTAGTAAAGTAGAAAAGAACCAAGTGGAAGAAGCCATATATGCCATCATGGAAAAATTCAAGACTACTCCACTAGAGATTGCCAAATCAATGCCAAAGAGTCTATATGACATAGTTGAGAAAAAATGGCACTATTATCGGGACTTGGAGAGACAAATTAGAGAAACATCTCTGGCCCAATTGATGCCCAAACTAACTAAGGCATAGATTTCTAAGGCTATAAAGAAATATGCAGTTAGGTTCACACCTAAATATAGAGCCTTTAGCATTTTGCAAAACAATATTGAGGATGTTGTAAAAAAGTCTACACAGATGTGGAAACTTACTCATGGATTGACTGCAATAAAGGAAGGAGAACTAGAACCCATTGAAGAAAAGGATGATGATCAAGATGACACTGTTGAGGGTGGAACTAAAATGAACATAGATGACAAGGAAATGACTGAGCTATAACAACAACAAAAAGAACAAAGTGTGCAAGACAACAATTTTTGAGTGTCGGTCCTCAACATGTCACAAGTGAGACTACTAAAATAGTAATTGTTAAGGATGTTTCTAATCTATCAGGTTAGAACATCAAACCCCTTATAGAAGATGATTTCAAGAAGATATTAGATCAGTCTACACTATAGGCCAAACATTGTGATAATCTTATTTTGGTCAGTGTGGATGAGCTACAAAAGTCAATGATTGATACTACAAGGGAAAAGGTGAATCCACAAGAACCACCTTCTATCATCCCTCCAATCACTAATGTAAAACCTTTGGTCCAAATACTAGAAGATACATCTAACAAGGTTGATACAATAGAGAAGAGCATAGTGGAAACACAAGTTGCTACTGTAGAATAGCAAGAAATAGGTCAAATAGACTTATCTGCACCTACAACACAAGATCAAGCTACAAGTCAGGTCATTGTGAAAGAAAAAGGCAAGCTTGAAGAGACAAAACAAACATCTAGAATGAAGGAGCAAATAGCTATTCAAGCCCTAGTAACCTTACTAGCATCTAGCACTCCTTCCACACAAACTCTTCAAAAGCTAAGCACAGATGCAACTCCATTACAGATCTCAGTGCCGAGCCTAAGTTCATCAAAGGTAGAAGTCATATAGTATGGAGATGTGAGCCTATTGGTCAAATAAATAGTATTGATAAATGAGTGTCAACACACTTAACCATTTTAACTATGTATGTCGAGTACATAATAAATGTCGAGCCAGAATTTCAATAGGTGTCGAGTCACAGTTAGTGCCAAGTAGATCACAATATAGTATGTGCCAAGTGATCCAGAATTTTTCATGTGTCGAGTAACAGAATCATTCAGATGCCGAGCAATTCAGAACAACATATACTGAGCAATATAGGATACAATAGCTGTCGAGCAAACTAGAAAACATAGTTGATGTCGAGAAATCCAAAAATAGTATGTGCCAAGCATCAGTAATACTTCATGTGTTGAGAAATGCAGGATCAACGTAAGAGTTTGTATTTGCACAAACTAAGATGTAAATTTTTTTTGGAGCCGACTTAAAGAACATTTGAAAGAGAAAAAGGATAAGGACGAATCATTCAAATTCCCTATACAATCTGCATGCAACCAATCAAAAAAATGGTGAAGGCATGCAACCAATTAGAAAAAATGCAAAGTATGAGCAGGAATTTGAGATTCAATATGGATCGTAGATCCATACCTAACCCTAAGTCTTTGCACTCTTTATAAGGGGAACGAATGCACCATTGTGTGTAGTGGAAGAAAATAATATAAGGGGGAGATTATAACAAAATTTTAGTGTGAAGAGAAAAAGACTTAGTGGTAAGGACAACATTTATACATCCAGTTGATCAGAACAGAATAGGGGACATATTCAAATATCAGATCAAGCAAGGATCAAAAGAGGATGAGCAGATCAAGTGCCTGAACCTAGCAATTTAAGATTGTATTCAATCAGGTTAAAATTTCTAATACTCTCTCATAATTGTATTAGAGGTTAAAATCCTATGGTGATAGGTTAGCTTAATAGCTAGGAGGAGAGCCTTTGGAAAAGGTCAAGAAAATCCTATGTATTAGGTGGGTTTAACAGCCTTGTGTAAATCCCTTAACAGGGTGACACTTCATGTAAAGTGTTCGTAAATCCTTTCAATAGGTCACATTTAACAGTGTGTTGTAGCCTTCAATAGGGCAAACCATCAGAAGTGGTTGAACTCATTGCTACAGTAATTTTTGTGGGTGTCATCCCACCCCAGTTTTACCTTCTTATTCCTGGAGGGTTCCTGAGTTACCAAATCTTTGTGTCATGTGTTGATGCATGTTTTCATTTCATGTTTGTTTATATGTTTACATGCATGTAAATTGTTTTTTCAATTATATCTTATTAAGGATTTGAAAGGATAAAAATTATGTACTTCTAATTCACCCCCACCCCACCTCTCAAAACTACTCTTCCCATTTGAACATTCCAAAAATTGGTATCAGAGCTTTGGTTCTCTCAAGAAGAAGGCTAATAGCTTGGAGAAAAAAGTTAGAAGATGGAAGTTTTCAAACTTGGGAAGATCATTGATAATCAGGTGATTGATGTGCAACTAGCTCTACACAAAGTAGAGGAAGCCAAGGAGGAACTGAGAAAATCTTTGAAAAGAAGAAAGGAGATAGCCATAGCTGAAAATGGCATACACTACAAGGAGATTGACACCTCACAAGTGTTTTCCAATGGAGGCTCCAAGGAATTTGATGTAGCAATAGCAGAATTAATGGAGAAAAATAGAGCACAAGTTGAAGAAATCATATTACTCAAGCTTGAACAAGAATCACAAGCCATAATGCTTTGTGAAGTGACTAAACAAAAGAAAAGAGCCATTGAAGACAAGGCCGTGGTAGAAGATGACAAGAGGAATCTCATCAATAGGCTGGAATAGAAGACAATTGAATTTGAAAAGATTTCAAACATGCAGTTAGACACCTTAAGCCAAATGATGAATGCTCATCACAAGCTAAACATGAAGGATATTGAGATCTCCACATTAAAGATACAGAAATAAACAATTGCAGAATGAATTGAAGAGAGAAAAGGAAATAGTAGAAAGTTACAACAAACCCAATGAGGCCATCAAGTACTTTGAGCAATTGTTGAAATCACCAAGGGCTAGTAATGACACTATAGGACTTGGCTACATTAGCAATGAACAAGGAGAATCATCCAAGGTTACAGAAGAAAGAAGCAACAAAGGTAAGAACACTAAACCTACATGTCATTTTTGTGGTAAAAAAGGACATACCTCTAATGTGTGCAAAAGCAAGAATAGTCATCAGCGTGATAAGCCTATAAATGCAAATTTCTGTCACAAGTGTAAAAAGCAAGGACATTTAACACAAGACTACAGAACCAAGGCCATGAGGACACCAAGATTTGAGGGTCACTGCTACAACTGCAAAATTTATGGAAATAGAGAATTTGAATGCAAATCAAAGCCTATGTGGACACCTAATCAGCCTTCAAGAGGAATCAATCATGCACATCACTACAATTGGGATTACAACATTAGGTATAGCTATCACTATTGTCAAGAGTATGGACACATTCTTGAAAATTGCATAAGGACACATCTTAAGGGAAACTATAGCAGATGGTTAAATCAAACTACTTGTTTCAATTTCTTGAAGACTGGACATGTTAGCAGGAACTATCCAACAAAGAACAAAGCACCCAAGACTAAAGGTAACAAGGGAAAAGAAAAAGTTAATGTGGAACACATCAAGGAAGATATGAAGAAGACATGGCAGAAGAAAAGTGAATGCAACACATCAAATGGAGAGATCACTTCACCCAAGAGGTCAAGTGATCACACCTCATCAAATTAAGCATTAGAAAGGCACATGGGGCTAATACATATAAAGATGTATCATACATCAGCCCAAAAGAACATAGGAGCACTGCAAAGAAGAGATTAGCATAAGTTAAGATGTCAGGATAAAAGTTGGAAGATGATGCCGAGCTACCTTTGGTTGCCTAGTAAAACTCCAATACATGTCGAGTTGAACAGTGTAGTAGCTGTCGAGTAAGACTTCATAATGGCTGTCAAGAAATGAACAAGAGCAGTAGATGTCGAGTGAAACAAGATAGTAACTGCTGAGTGAATGAAATAGAATTGATGTTGAGTTGGAAAATCCTTTGGAAGATGAGTGACAGTTGTAAAGCATGAATGCAATAAATGCTAGGTTTCAAGCCTAATAAAAGTGAAAATTGATCATTTTTTATCATTCGAACAAAGAGCAAAGATGAGCAGAGTGATTGAGAAATTTCCTAGCAATCAAAAGGCAATTTAAAGAGATTCAACCACAACCCAACTCTATTTCATCGATTTATCAGGTATTTCATTCAAGTGCTGAGTTATGCAGTTTGAAAAGTTTGTTTAAATAGTAAACCCTACTTCAGTTAGAAATGGAATCTAGTTTTAAGTCTACAAAGGGAAAGGAAGGTTTGGAAATTCAATTAGTTAGCAACGAAGTTAAACAACCTGAGTTCAAGCTAATCCCAGAGGTTGCCTACAGAAAAAATCTCGCTAGTGCCCTATCCGTGATTCTTGATAATGTAGTAATGATTCAAGATGTATGCAAATGCTACAATTGTAAGATAGGAGCAATAGGAGATTTAGAGATTTTCAATGCATTTGATAAACTCTATGAAAATGGGAAACTTAAAGACAAATTCTCCATAGTTGAGAAGAAGGATTTAACCAAAACCCTAGTTTTTTTTATTGTCTTTAAAACGGAATGGATACACATTGTGTTGAGCAGAATCCATGATGGAGCTTTTTGGTTAGAAACAGAGCCAATAAAGTTCACAAAGAAAATTGTACATAGGTTTACTAATATTTCAACCCTAGATCAGCCCAAGACCCTAAGGAGTGATAAGAGGGAGGAAATTGAGAAAAACACTAGTGCCAAGTGGAACAATAGGGGTATGACAATTGACACCATCAAAGACCCCCTACTAGATTTTTTTGTAAGGATTATATCTAACAAATTTTACCAATCTAGTAGGTTAAATAGTGTACCCTGCATAGCAGTGGATATTGCTTACAAGCTAGTGAAAAAGGATCATACTTCTGATCTTGCAGTGTTGATGATGCAACAAATCAATGAAAACTTGGGAGCCATAAGGAAATCAAAAGGAGCACAATGCAAATTTGGTTCAGTTTTGATATGCATGTTTTTCTACATTATGAAATAATTCCCTTCAATACGCAATGTGAGATGGGATCCAAATAAGACTATTTTTGATCAAATAAATGGTTTCATTGATCAAATGGGTGAAAACTTTGATGCCCAAATGACCAGTTATTTTGAGGACTTCAAACAATCCATGAAACAAAGAATAAGAATTCTAGTCTCATTAGTGGAGCAACATGAAAAAGACATTTTTTTCTAGTGGATATTGATTATACTTACATACAAGTAGTCATCCCTAGAGTTAGATGGCTTAGACCACTAGGTTATGAACTTGATGTGGATAAGGCTTTAGCAGCTATTACAGCTCTACTTGTAGAGGAAACTAATAAAATTGAAAAATATTTTGGAACCTGTGACATTGTTAAATCAAGGGTGATAATAGACCTCAAAGTAGCCTCAATAGTGAAGAAGAACGATAAATTGGTCAAGAAGATCAAAAAGAAATTTGGTTTTGAAGAGGCAGGCATAGGAGAGGAAGAGGAAGCAAATGAAGAAGAGGATGACAATGAGAAAGATAAGGATGAGCTAGAGCAAGGGCCACTTCAATTGACCCAAGGCCTAGGTGAAGATGAGGATGAGAGTGACAAGGAAGAACAAGCCAAGGAAACATCCATCCAAACCAAGGTCATTAAAAGAAAGGAAAAAGCACCACCTGCTCCTCAGCCCAAGCCAAAGAAAGTGGCAAAGCCTACACCTAAGAAGCCTACTACTAGAGCTACTACAAGAGCTACTACACAAAAGGCAAAGGAAGAGGCAGCAAAGGGGAAAGAATCCACTAAGAAGACTGAAGAAGAGTCAAAGAAAAGAAGAAAATTTGTGGCTCAACTTGATTTAGATGAAGAAAGGATAGAATCAGAAGACCAGAGTCAGTTTAAAGTGGTAAGTCATCCACCTAAGTCTTCTATTGACAAATTATGTGCTAAGATTAGGAATGGTGACATGAATGACTTGGAGAATGTAGATTTTAATAAGCTCACAAAGGATGAGCAGAATAAAATAGAGAAATCTATCTATAGTATGATGGCAGAATATAAAAATACACCTCTTGAATTGGATAGCTCATTACCAAAGGAATTATATAAGATTGTAGAGGATAAATGGCATTTTTGTCTACAAACTAAGAAGGAAATAAGGGAGTCTAGCTTAGCAAGGATGTTGCCTGATTTGACTAAAAGTCAAATAAAAAATGTAGTCAAAAGGAACAACAATAGATTTACTCCCAAATATAGGGCATTTAGAATTTTACAAAATAAAATTGAAGAGGTTGTGAGCAAAACCACAAAAGTATGGAAGATTATTTACCATAAAATTGATGATGTATTTGATGAAGAATACAAGGCAGAAGAAAATACCAAAACAAAGGAAATAAAAGAAACAAGAAGAAAGAAGGTAGAGGAGAAGAAGCTAGAAGAGAAGAAAGTGGAGGAAGAAAAGAAGGATAAAGAAGAGGAGGAGGAAATGAGTAAAGAAGAGAAGATTATAGATGAGCAACAAGAACAAAGTGTACAAGACACACAACTACCACCTCCTAGCCCTCCTCATTCTACCATCACACCTGCAAAGATTATCAAGATAAAGGATGTTGTTGACACTTCTGGTCAAAACATTAATCCATTAACTACAAAGGATCTAACAAAGATCCTTGACCAATCAACACAAGCAACTAGACTATGTTCAAGCCCAATATTGTTCAGTGTTGATGAGTTGCAAAAGGAAGTGGTAAAATTAAAGGAAGTCAAGGTGCAAACACAAGAACCACCTTTGACCATACAAACTACTGGAATTCTATTCCTTCCTCTACCATCTCCACCAAAAGCAGTTATAGATGCACTTTAGAAGTCGAGTGCAACAGAAGGGGATGACAAAGGCAAATTAGTAAAATCATCAGGTACACCCCCAGTCAGAATGAAAATAGAAGAGAAACAAACTAAAGAGAAAGAAGAGACCAAAAATAAGGAGGAATCTGCAATACAAACTTTGGTTGAACTACCCAAAATAGGTACTCCTACAAAAACTCTTTAGTAGACAAGCACTAGAATGCTAGAATTGTAAATTAGAACACTAGGCTTGAGCTAAACTAGGGTAGCCAGGACAATTCATTATGGAATTCCTGAGCTTGATGAAGAAACAAAGATACCCTATTATGAGTCCAGCACTCTCATAGAAGAAAAGATGAATGAGATACAAAGTGCATTGAATAGAAGGAGACAAAAGGCACTTAGAAAGGATTATAAATACAGGCAAGCATTAAATGAAATCAAGGACATATTCATGGATGCCCTCAACCTATAGTCTCTAGATGAATCAAGATCAATTATAGAGCAACTATTAGATATAGTTGATCAGGTAACAAATGAGGACCATGACACTAACACTAAACTAATGGAATGGTCAAAGAAGAAATTCCAAGGTAAGGTCAATAAGAAGATATCAAATAATATTATTTTGGGACAAGTTGACCTAGCTAAAAAATTAGATAGAGTCAAAATTTTACTTGGAAATATATTCTCCCTTTACAATAAATTGTGTGATTTTTCCAATTTCACACAAGAGATCAGCCAGAAGATATTGAGCTTGGAGAGAAATCTAAAGATTTCTAGCATGCAACTTCCTACGAATCCAGCTCAAAGTGAGAAGCATTTTGCTCAGACACTTCACACTCAAAGGGAACTAGATGTATTAACAGTAGAGGAGGCTGATGTAAAAGCCAAGTTAATGCAAATTCAATCCTCCATCACCCCTCACTTGGAGGTACTTCACAAGGAGTAGATGTATGTAGAGACAATCCTAAAGAAAGATCCTAATCTTTCAACACATGAAGGACTTGTAGACCTAGCAGCAGAGATTGCACTCCAACACAAGTCATTGGATATTGCATTAAACAACTGGGATGTAGCTCTGAAGATACTCTTGGAGGTTAATATCTCATTTTTGGCTAAACATGGTATTACTCCATAGAACCCTTTGACATTAGTGTCAAAAAGGGGGAGATATATATTATAGGGGGAGTAATAAGTAAAGGAGGAGATAAATTTTGGTAGTCACATGGAATATAGGGACATCACATAGATCAGATACAACATATAGGCTCAAAATGTAGAAACAGGTCAAAGGACAGGGAGGATCAAGCACACTGGTACAAAATTTCAATTTCAAAGGCATAATCAACTCAGGGGGAGTCATAAGGTATATTGCTACTCACAATTTTTGAAATTTTGCATGCAAGTTGATTAAGTGAAGAATGTACTCAATAAGGATAGGATCACTAATGCTTAGTTAAGTGTTTTTGACACTCATGTCGAAGGGGGAGATTGTTGGTCAAATAAATAGTATTGAAAAATGAGTGTCAACACACTTAACCATTTTCACTATGTATGTCAAGTACACAATAGATGCCAAGCCACACTTTCAATAGCTGTCAAGTCACAGTTAGTGCCAAACAGATCACAATATAGTACATGCCAAGTGATCCAAAATTGTTCATGTGTCGAGTAATAGAATCATTCAGATGTTGAGCAATTCATAACAACATATGCTGAGCAATATAGGATCTAATAGGTGTCGAGAAAACCAGAAAATGTAGTTGATGCCGAGCAATCTAGAAATAGTATGTGTCGAGCATCAGTAATACTTCATGTGCCAAGCAATGCAGGATCAGCATAAGAGTTTGTATTTGCACAAACTAAGATGTAAACCATTTTTGGAGCCGACTTAGAGAAATTTTGAAAGAGAAAAAGCATAAGGAAAAATCATTCACATTCCCTATACAATCTGCATGCAACCAATCAAAAAAATGGTGAAGGCATGCAACCAATAAGAAAAATGAAAAGTATGAGCGAGAATTTGAGATTCAATATGGATCGTAGATTCATACCTAACCCTAAGTCTTCTCACTCTTTATAAGGGGAACAAATGCACCATTGTGTGTAGTGGAAGAAAATAATATAAGGGGGAGATTATAGAAAAATTTTAGTGTGAAGAGAAAAAGACTTAGTGGTGAGGATAACATTTATACATCTAGTTGATCATAACAGAATAGGGGACATATTTAGAGATCAGATCAAGCAAGGATCAAAAGAGGATGAGCAGATCAAGTGCTTGAACCCAACAATTTGAGATTGTATTCAATCAGGTTAAAAGTTCTAATACTCTCTCATAATTTTATTAGAGGTTGAAATCCTATGGTGATAGGTTAGCTTAATAGCTAGGAGGAGAGCCTTTGGAAAAGGTCAAGAAAATCCTATGTATTAGGTGGGTTTAACAGCCTTGTGTAAATTCTTTAATAGGGTGAAACTTCATGTAAAGTGTTTGTAAATATTTTCAATAGGTAACATTTAATAGTGTGTTGTAGCCTTTAATAGGGAAAACCATCAGAAGTGGTTGAACTCATTACTGCAGTGATTTTTGTGGGTGTCATCCCCACCCTAGTTTTACCTTCTTATTCCTGGAGGGTTTTTGGGTTACCAAATCTTTGTGTCATGTGTTGATGCATGTTTTCATTTCATGTTTGTTTATATGTTTACATGCATACAAATTGTTTTTTCAGTTATATGTTATTAAGGGTTTGAAAGGATAAAAATTGTGTACTTCTAATTCACCCCCCCCCCCCCACCCTCAGAAGTACTCTTCCCATTTGAACATTCCAATAGAGCGTTGATGAAGAAATAATTTTGCCAAAATATGACTATGATATAATGGCCATAGAATAGATGGATATACTACAACAAGCCCTGGCAAGGAAAAAGCATCAAAAAATGCTTAGAAGGGAGCACAGGTAGAAGCAAGCACTACAAGATATCAAAGACATATTTTTTGATGCATTTAGTCTGCCAACTCCTGATGAGACAAAGCCACTAATAGAACAATTGACAAATATAGTGGAGAAGGTGAGTGGCGCTGACTTGGATACAAATGCCAAATTACTTGAATGGTCAAAAAAGAAGTTTCAAAGAAAAGTCAATGAAAAGATTGAGGTGATATAGCACTAACACAAGTTGCATTGGAAACTAAGGTTGAGGATGTGAAGAAGGTACTTGAGAACATAATCTTATTGTACACTAAATTGTGCAATCCCTCACTCTTCATCCAAGAGACCAAAAGTCACATCTTGAGCTTGGAAAGCCAAATTACTTCATCAAGTGCCAAACTACCTATGAATCCAGCTCAAAGTGAGAAGCATTTTAGGACATTGCTTCAAACCCAGAGTTAGTTAGTTGTATTAACAGTAGATGAGGCTAACATAAGAGCCAAACTAACTAGCATCCAGGCAACTCTCACCTTCCATATGAAAATTTTGCACAAGGAACTAGGTTATGTTGAAACCCTGCTGAAGAAAGACCCAAATCTTTCTAACTTAGATAGTCTAGTCCACCTTTCTTCTTAGCTTGCAATCCAAATAAAGTCATTGGATATTGCATGTGAGAACTAGGATGTAACTCTCAAGATAATATTGGATATCCATAAGTCTTTTCTAGGAAAACACATAGTAAGTGTATAACCCATTAACATAAGTGTCAAAAAGGGGGAGAGACATATTTTTGGAGGAGAAATAGAGAAAAGGGGAAAAATGAAATGAGAAAATGGGGGAGATATTACTTTTGGGAGTAATAAAGAATAAATTTTTTGAGGTATACAAAGTAAGGGAGAGCAAGCATCAAAGCATATAAAACATATCAGATGAAAGAGTATCAGCAAAATAGCATGAAGTCAAAGTGTATTAGTAGAGACATGTTTACTTAGCAGGTGTACAATCTTTTGGATATAGAACATACATATTAACTATACAATTTTGAGGTATACAAGTTATTACAAAATTTTGACATTTTGAAGTTTTGTATATAAGTCAAGTTATAGATATGTTATGCTCATAAGGATAAGGATGTTAATGCACACTCAAGTGTTTTTAACACTCATGTCAAAGGAGGAGATTGTTGATCTCAAACTAGTTCTGACAAGTGAGTGTCAACACACTTAAGTTATTTACTCAGTTCATGCCAAAAAAGTAGTACATGTCAAGCACAACATGTATATTATAGAGCATGTTGAGTCATAGTGAGTGTCAAGCCACTCATGTGCCGAGTCACTCAAGTGTCGAGCAGATAGACTATGCTGAGTGATTTAGGTGCCGAGTAAATAGTGGATGCTAAGCAATACAAATGTTGAGTCACAATAGAAAGATCGGTGTATGTCGAGCATCAGAGACTTCAGATGCCGAGTGACATAGTTTTGACATATTTTTTTGTAATAGCAAAAACAACTATGTAAACCATTTTTTAGCTAACTTAAGAATGAATTACGATATTTTGGAGATAAGGACAAATCTCAAGTTGGATTCCCTATCCAATTACATGCAACCAACTAGAAAATGGGAAGGATTAAGCAGCAAAATGGATGAATCTCAACCCTAGATTCATACCTAACCCTAAGTCACCAAAGTCTTCTAAAGGAGGATAAAACCCTAAATTCTCTATGAGCGTGTAAGGTATTGAAGGAGTGAAAAGAGAAGTTTGAATGTGCAAACAAAGCATTCATGGTGACTAAGGAGTTATGAAGTGAGATTACATTACAGAATTAGTTAGAACAAAATAGAAGAAAGGAAAACCATACTACAAAGAGACATCTAATCAAGAAGGATCAAATATACATCAGCTTAGAGGTTATCTATTATCAAGCAATCAAGTGCTAACCGTAGGATAAAAGCTAAGACATTCTAATAGGTGATTTCAGTCAAAATATCTTAAAAGAGTAGTCCTAACAAGCTATATGAAATCCTCTAACAAGGTGCTTACTTAGTTGTGAGTTAAAGTCATTTAACCAAGCACGCTTCTAATAGGGTGTTGAAATCCTCTAACAAGGTATGACCTAACAGTCTTTGTAAGCTTTTAACAGGGCAGATCTTTCATAGGGTAGATCATGTTTCATGATCAAACTATTGTAACCTTCATTGGATACACTTTATTACTACATTAGTGAATATTTGTGGGTGTCATCCACATCCCAATTTTACCTTCTCATTGGAGGGTTTTTGGGTAATCATATCTAGTGTTATGTGTTTATATGTTTACATGTTATTTTAGTTTACTCATTGAATGCATGAGATGGATGTGTGTTGAAAATTTTATGGATCCAAGTTTAAACTATTGATTCACCACACAACCTCCCCCCCCCCACCTGAGAAGTTTACCTTTCCTATTATAATTCCAACAACATTTTAATTATATATTTTATAACATAGATGTCAATTAAAAGGTGCATCAACATCTTTATATTTTAACAAGTTCCTATGTTATAAAAATAGGTTATAGAAGCTATTCACTTTTGTTAGGCTTAAGAAAAATTGTGGTACTAGCTTAAGTTAAGCTTCCTACTAATTTTTGATGTCAATTTTACCTTCTGGCATGCAAACACCATTAGGATGGGTTAAAAAGGGATCCTAAGTCATTCTTCAGGCAAAAAGATAATAAGGATCAACCTCATTGAACACCACAAGGCTTGTCCAACCTCATCCAACACCCTCCCCAAAGAGTCTCTCGATTTCAACGAAGACAACAATGGAAGGATTAGTTCTATTTCTTTGGCCATTTTTTATGATTTCAACTCTATCAAAATGCCAAACACCTACACAACTATAGGTGGTTCCTAGAGCAATACCAATAGCTTTGTCTCTTGCCATACCTCTGCTTTGCAAAAATAATTCACAGGTATTAATGTACTCATGACATGATCAACACTTACTACTTTATAGTCACAACCATTAGTGCTATATTGAACTATCACAACCATTGAAACATGTTGTGCTACTGGATCATTTCTACTACTACCACATCAACAATAATCAATTCAATATGTACCTGAGCTAACTTGATTTCATCAAAGAGACTAAATTGTGATTTTGACAAGTAAAATATTCTAAGAATAGAAAAGTGATAGAGGAACTAAATTTACTACTCCCACGGATGGAGGTAATTACAATATTAGCAAATACTCAGAGTAGCTAACTGCAATATCAGCAAGTATTTAGAGCACTGACCTGGACATTTATTAACCCAGTAACCCTTTGTTGATCATATAGGATCCTATTACTCTATTTAATGTCAACCAATGGTTTTCTTCATTGGCTTCCTTTTTATCACTTTGATTGGAGTTTGTTGTTTGACCGAAAATAAATGTATATAAAGAGAAAATAAATTGATAGGAAGAAATAAATAAATAAAATAAATTTCATTTGCATGTACACTGATGAACATAACAATCATGATAATTCCCATTCTTCCTCACAAGTTTGTTCTTTTACCTTAGTCGAGAATTTTTGAAGCCCTACTAGTTGCACCAACTATGAAATCTTGAGTCATTGGTGATTCTATACTATGTGCTTGTATCATGAAGAACAATGCTCATGATATTGGGAGGTAAGTAACAATGATTCCAAAATCACTATTGAAAGAAAAGTATGTGTGAAGAAAGAAAGGATCTCCTAAAACCGAGTGATATGAAATAAAAGGTTGGACAAGCCTCATGGTGTTGGATGAGGTTGTGACCTATCAAGATAATAAGGATCTTTTATGAAAATAGGTTAAAAAGGGATCCTAAGTCAAACCCTTGGAGACCTGGCCTAGGAAAGGTCATTGTTTGCAATGTGTTTGCTAATGTTCATACTATTTAAGCTATAGATAGTAATTAAAAATTTGAAACAATGATTGTGAAAAGAATATGTAGGAATTATTTATCAATCATCAATAAATCCTATATGTAGGAATGCTTTGGGTTAAATACTCAAGCCTTGACAAAAGTGGATAGGGAGTAGTTCCTGCTAGACTATGAAATAAAGGTGAAAAGTATAGGTTTTAGGGAAACAACTTATTTTATGAGGAGAGCAACTAATAATGTGTTGGTTAGGAGTCTGTTAAAGGGGTATGTTATCTTGCATAACCTAAATAATAAAATAGAGTAAAGGATAAAGGATTATAAAAAATTTGTACTTGCCCAAAAGAGATCCAATGCAAAACCAACCAACAGAGATCCAATGCAACACCAAATAGGACAAAAAGATCCTAAAGATCAAAGAGGAATTCTATGGCACTATAAAGAAATCATAAGCGGTGAGAGTGAAAAATTAATTAAGGGTTTTTTTTAATCTTGTATAACCTAGAACAGAGCAAAGGATAAAGTATTGTGGAAAATTTGTACTTACCCACATTATAAAACCAAATTATAAGATATCAGCATGTAAATATTTAGATTGGGAAACATATTACCTATTTTCTCTATAGATACCCTATAAAAAATCCAAAATATAATGTTTGTGGCACATATAGCCTATAGAAAATCCAAAATCAAGAATGTAATGTTAGAATTTGTTGTCCTAAAACAACTTTAGCTTTAGCTATCCTAACATGGAAGAACTAGATTCTTTTTAAACATGGAAGAACTAGATTCATATTTATCAAGAGCGGACTAGTTTGACAAGACATTTTTTTCATGGGATTTGAAGACCTTGATGGTTTCCTTGGTCCAAAAAAAGTAATGGAGCATCTTTGTAAAGATGTCAGATTAACAACCACTTCTTGTCACAGTTAAATCATATGAATAACAACTCTTGTTGCACCTTATAATGGAAACATGTTGAAGAAGGTTATATAATTGATTATGAACAACCTATGTGGACTACACAAAGTCAAGGGCCCAACCTTTAATAAAAGGTTGAAAACCTTTAAGAGTATGTAATTCTTAAAGATGTATATATACATTCATTGCATGTATTGCAGTCTATATCATTAAGCATGGTGTTCTTCCTTATCTATTCTAGCAAGAGTGAAACTACATTTAATTCCTATTAACTAGGTAGAGTATTATATACACTATCAACCCATGTTAATGTAGAAGTTGTAATAAAAACAAGTAGCAATTTTTATACAAGGGAATTATCATCAAGCACCAATGAAGTTAAAGAATAGAGTTCAAGATTTAGTAAGAATTCTACATACTAATAATGTGCAACATATTATATTTCTCACCTTCATAGCTTATGTTTGGTAGAGAGAGTAGATGATATGTATGATGTGGATTTTAGTTATCAATATTTACATAGATTTTTCACATTGCATGATTTATTGCTTGATTCAAACAATAGCATAGGAAAAGAAAGTCAATGTGCATTTAGTGTGGAAGAACCCTTGAAGAGAGGTCTCACTGCACAAATGGGTGGGAGGTACCATAGGTTTTTAATGGGCAAGAGAAGCATAGGTGATAATGATGAAAATGTGATTACAAGAAACAAGGCACATTCTATATCATATCTTGACACTATTTATCATTTTCATAGAATAGATACATTTGAAATATTCCAACAATCCTACTTCATGGTGCAAGAGTACTGCACATACTTGACTTTAGTGACACCAAAATTCTATCATTGCGAGATTGTGTTGGGAGTTCAAAGCTCTTTAGAATTTTGAACTAAGGTAAGACAAGTTTTACCATGGTATCAAATTGTGTGAAAAGCATGCTTCCTTGTCATTTCTTATTGTAGGAATCTAGAACACTTCCTTAAGTGGATTGATGAATTTCATTGCCTAGAACAAATGGATATCCACACAATGACTAATAAATCCCAGCCAAAAGGAATATCAAAGCTTGTATCTTTGGAGGTATTGAAATTAGATTGGTATTGCAAACTATGAATGGAGGAGAATGAATTCTTAGAGTCAGGGAATTTTATTTTGGTCAACCTCTGCAAACTAAACATAAGTATTTGACACACATTTTGTTATTATCTTATGTGTTTGACATAACCTCATAATAGAAGTCTCCTTAATCTATTCAAATCCAAAAAAAAAATTTATTTTATTTTTTAATCATTACACCAAACTCTTCAAAAAGGACTTTGGTATGAAAAATATTGATAGAATATAAATGTCTCTCTAACAATAGATCATTGAATCTGACCATTAAATCTTTTGATTATGAATCATTGAGTATGATCTAAAATATTGATCTAAAAATAAACACAATTAAAACAAAAACAATACAAAATTTCAAACCAGTTCAAGCAAAATATCCTTCTTGCAAAATAAACTTGAAGGACAGTAGAATTTTCTATTTCATTTGTTACAAGGAAACAAGAGTGGAGTATATAACTTACAACAAAGGTGTATTTGTGAAGCTCTATGATTTTTATCAAATCTAATAAGAATGTGCATGCAAGATGCACCAAAAACCTAATTGAATAATAAAACTCTATCATTGTTAACATATTGCAAAGCCAAAAATTAAACACAAGCACTCATCAATGATAAACTAATACTTATGACTTTCAAGTGTTCAAATATTTTACTACAAATCAACTTCCAATCACTACAAAAACCACAAAAAGACTTACCTCAACAAGCTCCCATGCGATGCAGACTAAACCTCCTCCGGCTAGTGCAAAATAAAATTATCCATAACTTTTTTTCTTTTTTTGTTATGAAGCTAAGTTGGTCAAACTCAGGCATAAAACCCTAGTTTGGTTGAATTTTCGACCAACATGGAGATAAAAACAAAAAAAAAAAGAGATGAAATTGACCTTTGGTCAAAAATATTGGTAGAAAAACAAGGGATAATGTACTAGTGGTAGATACAATGTAATGTCATTTTATAAAGTAAAAAGAGTTATATACTATGGCACAATATACACTTAAAAAGGTAACTAGGACCAAATATGTTTATTACTTATAGTCAAGATGTAAATCCTTTTCTTTAAAAAAAAAAGATAAAAGAAAAAAAAAAGAAACTTAACAATTCATTTATCAAAACACTATTGGTGCAAATAGGTATTTACTATTTACACTTTACTTAGGTTTGCTTAGGTTAGTGCATTATTTTATTATTTCTCTTTATGAGACACTTAGGAGTTTGCACACCTTTTTGAGTTGTCATGTAGACAACATAGAAGTACACAACTCTAATTATGCACATGGTGTCTACAACACAAGAGTTTGCATCATTCACTAAGTTGTCATGTAGACAACACAGTTATTTGCACTCCTAATTTAGCACATGTTGTCTACAACATTGATTTGTGTGTCATACCATTGTAGGCTTATCCTCTCATCATCGCACTTACTTCCGTGCTTAATGGAGGATAACCCATATTTGGTGGACATGTGCCTAGTTGTAGGACTTATCATGATGCTGATTCTGGGGCATTCTAGATGCATCTCAGAGGCCTTTATATTTAGGCACTCCTAGTGTACTTGTACATTATATTGAATACTATATAGTTATTCTGATCATACTCTGGTCTAATTTGTGCTTGCGTTTTGAGTTGCTTGGTCTTGGGTGAATTCTGCCCTAAACAGATTCTTACATGGTATCAAAGCTGAGGGATATACTCGTCACATAGCCATTGGAGACCTCATTGCTTCATCTCTCTAAGGGACCTAATTCAGATTCGAAGCATCAACTACAATTGGGAGTGTCTAGAGGCGAAGTGGACCTTGCCATTCCATTCGGAGTGAAGATTCAGTGAAGATTGACTATAAATTTGCCTATTTTAGGCCATAGTCAACCGGAAGGCAAAAAAATTTTGCAAATTGGAACTCGAAGGCCCGATTTGCAAAGTCGGGTATGATCTCTATTCGATCTGATTAATTGATTTTTGGATCCATTAACTCTGTATTTTTATAATTATTTTTTCAATTGTTTGCCCAGTTGAGCATCTAGATAGAGAAAATTCTTTTGCCCAAGCACTGGGCAGTCACACCCTAGCCCTGAGCAGTATGGAATATTTTGCAATCCATAGGAGATGCAAGAAATATTCTAGTTTTATTCGCAAGTGGGCATCAATTTCAAAATCTAGCATAGCAGCGTTCAAACATCAACTAGCGGACAACATAACCCACTGGCTGAGGCCCTCACTAAATTTTCTAGCATCTTCTATCAAACCAGCGGCCAAGTTTCAATTACCTAACGGTGGAGCACCTCCAAACCACAACAGTGTCTTTGTATGCAATAACCTGCGAATTGCCTTTTAAAATCATTTAGATGCCCAACCGTTACCAATGTGGGACTAAGTCCCTGGTCAGAATTTAATCTGACGATCAAAAATAAAATTTTGGCAACTGTGAACAGACTCCAACAAGGTTCCCGCCAACCTGCACAGAGTTTGTACACGCATCCGATCTAGGCTGCTCCACACAATACATACAGAGAGACACGTGCTTGAATTAAAAACCTCCATGTAGCATTTGTAGGGAGTAACCCAGAGCCTCATCAGTGCCACCTACGCATAACTTGACATGTAGGCCTCCACGCTATCTCTATCGTACACAACTTTCAATGCCATGTGGAGCCTAGTCAACAGTCCAATGCACCAACCATCCATCCACACAAGCTGCCACATCTACACTATCCGTACCATTCTGTATGAATTCGTACATGCCATGCCAGCAACCATATAGGGTGACATCATCACAAGCTTGCACAGACTCTGATGTTAGCAAATCACAAGCCTAAATTTGACGATCATCTAACTGTCATTGTCAAAGTTAACACAGTGTTTTCCTCTCCAGACCCCTCTTTAGATGTAGTTTTGATTTGGTAGCCCGACTTCAAACAACCATAACTCAATCATCCGAACTCCAAATCAGGTCTAATTTTTTTTGATTTTGGGTAAAATTTTCTAAAGTTTTCAGTTGTGTAGCTAGTTTTTGGTTTTGGTGCATGGATTGGTCAGTACAAGCATTTTTTGGTGATTGTACCTATCTAATCCTACGATTTGCAAATTCAAACACATCATACGAGTTCATCTGTACTCCACTTGAAGTTCTATTTTTTTGAAAGTGCATTTTTTTTTGTCTAGTTTTTAGATTTGTAGTCAGATTGTAGTCTTATTTGGACAAAACTATCACTTTCAGAGATAGGTCATGTTTTGCATTGTATTGCTTCACAATTGTTGTAATTTTGAGCTACATTGTAATATTCCAAATTTGTACTCTATACAGAGGTTTTAATCAACAAAATCAGAAATTCCACTTTGTCCATTTTGGCAAGTGGCTTATTGTAAACGCACTATATATAAAGTGCCAAAATCATTCATTTGGGGGGGGGGGGTGGATTTTTTGATTGAGTGAAAAGGGGAGCTATGTACTGTGTACTATGTCTCCTTGATCTTTTGTTCTTGCATTATGGGTTCTTTTTCAAAGTTAACTCCACATAATTGTGCTACTTAAAAAGAAAACATTAAAGAGCCATTGGTAGAAAAAGGTTTATTGTGGTATGTCACTGGTGCTACAAAGAAACCTCCTGCTGATGTTGATGAAGCTTGAAAAGAAGACTGGGAATCCAAAAAAGAGATGACCCTAGGAACCTTGTTGAAAAATATCTCTAATCCTATCAAATTTCACATTAGGAAGCTTACAGATCCAATAGAGGTTTGGGATAAACTTGAAGCTTTGTATGGGACAGTCGATGAAGACATGGCTTACACCATTGAGGTTAAAATTCTCAATTTGAATCCTAGAAATTTTGACACCATCAAGGACTATCTTAGCCAAGTACAAATGTATAGGGCACAGCTGAAGGATTGTGGTGAACCCATCAAGGATGAAGAGATGATCAAACACATCATGACTCATCTTCCACCTGAATATGCTCCTTTTGTTTCTAGCTTTAATACACATAAATTAACAATGGGTAGTGCCTATGTTAAGCCTTCATTTAAGAAATTCTCAAAAATGTTGATCTTAGAACATGATAATCTAGCAGGTATGGGAATTCTCAAGTCTTCCAAAACCAAAGCCTTGGTAGCAAATGAAGGTAATTCAAGTGGTAAAAACTCAAACAAGAAGCAGAAGCAATGGAAGGCTAAGCCACAAGATGACACACAACAATCCTCCTCAAAACAACAATCTTCCACAAATCAATCTTCTTCCACTCAACATTCTTCTTCACAACAAGGAAAGTCTTCTTACAAAAATAATTAAAAGGGGAACAATTCCAACAAAAAGGAGAAGAAAACATGTTCCTATTGTAAGAAGAATGGTCATGATGAACATTAGTGCAAAAACAAGCATATTGATGAATCGGTCAACATTATGAGGAAACACAAAAATTGATGTACCAAATGCATATAAGGATAAGGGATCTTTATCCACTTCAAAGGGCAAGGGACAAGCTTTAGTTGCAAGTATAAATAATGTAGAGGAATGGGTTCTTGATTCAGGAGCAACACATCATATGGGTGCTTCAAGGGAGCAATTTTTCTCATTAAAACCATCTAATGTACCTTACATCTATGTGGGCAATGATACTCAAGTTGAAGTTGAAGGGAAAGACAATTTTGAGTTGGAAAATGGAGTCTTCAAGGATGTACTACATGTTCCTAACCTTAGCACCAACCTTCGCTCCATCTATCAAATCACTCACTATGGATGTGGCAACAAAGTAGAATTCCTCCCCGACACAATAGTGGTGAAAAATCTCAAAGATTATTCAATGGTGGCGTTTGGAAAGGCAAATCATGAGACTACACTTTATTCTTTCTCACATTTTGTTCCTAAGTCCACTTCTCTTGCCTTGTTGACTCATTCAAACACACAAAGTAAACTTTGGCATGAGAGATTTGGACACCTTAATTATCGCTACCTTCAGCAACTCAGCAGCAAGGAAATGGTCATTGGTCTACCTCAAGTCAAGTTTTCAAAGGGTGTATGTCCAAGTTGTGAAGCAAGTAAACATCCTAAAGAGAAATATGATAAGGGGAGGTCTTGGAAGGAAACTGTTGTTCTAGAATTGGTTCATAGTGATGTAGCTGGCCCTTTTCCAGTACCATCCTTTGGTAAGGCCCACTATGTTCTCACATTTATTGATGACTTTTCAAGGTACACTTGGGTCATTTTCCTTGGTCACAAGAGTGAAGTCTTTAATAATTTTATCACCTTCAAAGCTCAAGTTGAGAAAAAATCAAGGAAAGCCATCAAGATCCTAAGAATAGATAATGGCAGAGAATATGTTAACTCCAGGCTTATAGACTTTTGCACACATGAGGGGATAGATCTTCAACATTCAGTTGCATACACACCATAGTAGAATGGTATAGCTGAAAGAAAGAACATAACCTTTAAGGAAATGGCTACTTGCATGTTTCAACACAAGTCTCTAGACCAAGTGTTTTGGGCTAAAGCCATGTGTTGTGCCAACTACATCCAAAATAGAAGTCCACATAAGGCCTTAGATGGAATAACACCTTTTGAGGCATGGTGTGGCAGGAAACCAAGTGTCAAGCACTTCAAATTTTTTGGTTGTCTAGCATTGGCAAGGATACCTCCACAAAAGTTAAAGGCATTAGAACCACAAAGCAAACCACGCAGATTTGTTGGATATCCTGATCATCTCAAGGCATACAAACTAATGGATCTAGAGACTCATGAAATCTTTTATGAGAGGAGTGTTCACTTTGAAGAGACATGTCCAAGCTTGGCTTCTTCAACTCCTCCTTCTTCCTCCTTCGTCGACAATGATCATAGTGATGAAAGTGACTCAGAAGATGAGATTCCTCCAACTTTGACTCATAGGACACCACCTTCGCAAGGTCAACAAATAGTTGAGGACATTCCATCTTCATCTTCTTCCACTAAACCTCGTTGGTCACAACAAACTCTTGATGCAATAGGTTCATTGGTGGAAAATCCTTCAGACGCTCAAAGGACTAGGTCACAACACAAGTCATTTCCACATGCATACATAGCCATTGCTTCAGATCCACAGTCTTTTAAGGAAGCATCAAGGATTCTAGAATGGGATAGGGCTATGGAGGAAGAATATAATTCTTTGATGAAAAATAACACATGGTACTTAGTTCCCCTTCCTAAGGGAAGAAAAGTGGTTCGATGTAAGTGGATCTATCGAACCAAATTTGCAGCAGATGGAAGTGTTGATAAAGATAAGGCTAGACTAGTTGCCAAAGGTTTCTTGCAGGTTCCATGTATTGACTATATAGAGACTTTTGCACCAGTTGCCAAGATGAACTCCATTCACTTGACACTAGCAATTGCTGCAACTCAAGGTTGGGTTGTACACCAGATGGATGTTAAGAGCACTTTTTTGAATGGTGATCTTCATGAGGAGATTTATATGGAGCAGCCACAGAGGTTCATACAGGATTCTACTATGGTTTGTAGATTGAAGAAGTCTATTTATGGTCTAAAGTAGGCTCCTCAGGTTTGGTATGCCAAAATGGATTCCTTCCTCCTCTCAGCAGGTTTCGCCAGATGTCACTCTGATTCGAATGTCTATGTTCTTCAGAAAGATGACTCACACTTGATCTTAGTGCTTTATGTCGATGACTTGATCATTACAGAGAGCACTTCATCCATCATTGCCAATGTCAAGACCTCTCTAAAGGATAGATTTTCCATGACAGACTTGGGTTTTCTACATTACTTCCTTGGCATTGAGATCACACAGTCTTCAACAGGGATTTCACTTTCACAGCCCAAGTATGCTCTTGACTTTCTTTCTTGGTTTCACATGAGTGACTGCAAGCCTGCTCCTCCTCCCTTCCTATCAAGTGTCAAGCTAGAGGCTAAGTGTAACACTCGACTTGTCGATGTGACATTATACAAATAGTTAGTTAGGAGCCTCATCTACTTGACACACACATGCCCTGATATTGCTTTTGTAGTTGGTATGGTTTCATGCTTTATGCAAGAACCTCATGAGCTTCATTGGAAGGTTGTCAAGTGCATTTTTTATTACATCAAGGGTACATATACACATGGGATACATTATGCAGCAGGTACAAGGCTTCAGTTGATTAGGTACCTAGATTTAGACTATGCAGGAGACTTGGATCCTTGCAAGTCCACTTCAAGGTACATATTTCACCTTGGTTCTCATCCTATTTGTTGGCAAAGTAAGAAGCAAAACAATGTTGCTCTTTCTTCCACAGAGGCTGAGTATCGAGGAGCTGTCAATGCAGCAACAAAGGCTCTTTGGTTACAACATATCCTGGAGGAGTTTGGATTTGATCTACCTAAGCCTACAGTCATTCATTGTGATAATTAGAGTGTCATTGAAATCTCTAAGCATCCAATTCAGCATCAACGGACAAAGCACATCGAGGTTCATATGCACTATATCAGAGAGCTTATACATGAGCATATCATTGCATTACAGTATTGTCCTACAACAGAGTAGGTCGATGATATCTTCACCAAACCCTTCACTAAGGTCAAGTATACTCATTTGCAAGATCTCTTGGGGGTGTAGGATGTTACAGAAAGGGGAGTCCCTTGACTTCTCTCTTCTTCTTCTTCTGGGAGGGATTTTTTCCTCTTCTGAGGTCTTCTTTTCTCTCATCTTCTTTATTGTACTCATCTCTCTTTTTGAAGGATGGTTTTTCCCATGAGGTTTTCCCTCTTTCTTTGCTTTATGAGAGATTGCATTGCATCATTCTATATAATTGCTTTTGTGGCCTCATAGCTGAGACCCATCATGCATTAGTGAGCTTAAGTGTATTCCCCTAAGTTGCACTTAAAGTGGGGTGTTGGTGTAAATAGGTATTTACTATTTACACTTTACTTAAGTTTACTTAGTTTAGTGCATTATTTTATTATTTCTCTTTATGAGACATTTAGGAGTTTGCACACCTTTTTGAGTTGTCATGTAGACAACACAAAAGTACACAACTCTAATTATGTACATGGTGTCTACAACACAGGAGTTTGCATCATTCACTGAGTTGTCATGTAGACAACACAATTATTCACACTCCTAATTTAGCACATGTTGTCTACAACACTGATTTGCGTGTCACACCATTGTAGGCTTATTCTCTCATCATCGCACTTACTTCCATGCTTAATGGAGGATAACCCATATCTGGTGGTCATGTGTTTGGTTGTAGGATTTATCATGATATTGATTCTGAGGCATTCTAGATGCATCTCAGAGGCCTTTATATTTAGGCACTCCTAGTGTACTTGTACATTGTATTGAATACTATACAGCTATTCTGATCATACTCTAGTCTAATTTGTGCTTGTGTTTTGAGTTCCTTGGTCTTGGGTGAATTCTCCCCTAAGGCAAATTCTTGCAAACACAACACTTCATTGATATGATCCCAATTTTACTTGAGCATACAAGGTTTAGGTCAAAAAAGATGGTAAATCAATAAAATAAGACGATATCAATTAAGCATTTACATCCTAAGTGGTGTATGAGTGTGGCTATGAGATCATCCAATGCATCCCCTTCCGAGAGGCTAACCCCCTCTACCTCAACTACACTCTCATCCCATCCACTTTGCATCCACTCAAACACTCACAACAGGGAATAGTCAATAATCCAGATAGTATAATTAAATACAACATTAAATAAAATCATGAGTAACATTACATAACATCATATAAAATGAACATCTCATAACATCCATTTATGCCTCAAATCAAGCATTAATCCATTTTATAAACAAAATTAAAATACAGAACTCAGGAAATTAGCTTGGTTATGTAATTGTCATCATACAAAAAGGTTGACTATTCTAACTTTGACTCGATCACTACATACACATACAAATAGGCATGTCGACAAATGAGACATGACAAGTTTCCACCCATTCTAGCACACCATTACATTGTGGTTGATCCATATGTTTTTTTTGCTACTCTTCCATGGTTATGGACCCTCTTGGGGAAACAAGAAGAAAAGGATCCCAAAAGTCTAAGGCCAATTTTTTGCACAAGAGGTGGTGGCAGAGGCAACAAGGCAGCTTCGGAATGCTAAGAGGATGTACTTCAGTGCTGGGGAAAAATAGTGGTGCCGCCATAGGGGGGCTCACATGGTGGAGATGGATTTGTAGCATAAGTGGGAGTAGCTCTAGTATTTCTTAGAGTTTGCACATAACACACCAATTGTTCTCTTGAACTCATCTCCTCTTTCATATACTACCTACGGGCCTTACATCTTGCTACTATTTTTGTTATTTTTGGTAGCTTCAATAGTTCTCCCTCCATATGAAGTTAAATTAGCAAATAATTGTTTTGCTAACTAATTGGTTAGATTAGGGACAAATGTTTGTTAATTAATTGACCACTTTTAAAAGCAACTAGAAACCAACTTGTTAGGATTGTTAAGTTGTTTTAATCTTTACCATTGATTGAGAATCAATCTCGACCGTTGGTTTTCCAATAGGAGTAGTATAAAAGGGGGTTGGGGGGGCATTTGGAGAACATGAAGTTTCTACAAGAATTTGCAATGTTAGCAGATGAGTTTGTAGTGATAGAAAACTATCTTGTAGTGTTACCAAGGGTGCATTGATAATGTTGGAGATAACAACAGAGGAATATCAACAAGAGAAATTAGGAGGTTGTCTAAATTCTACCAGTGAGAGGCAAGGAATTTTGTAACTCTTGATTTGTTGAAGTTAATATAATTTCCTTATCGATAGAATTGATTTTCCCTTAGGGGTTTTTCCAGGGACAATTTGTCCAAAAATATTGTGTTCTTTGTGTTTTGAATTTCTTTCCATATTTTTATAAGTGAAGTTGCAGTTTTATTTTTTTTTGATATTAGTTGGGAATTTATTTTTGGTAGTTCAATAATCATTTAAGATAGAAGATTAATAATTAGTGGCTACAATAGGAATTTCCACATGGTATTAGAGTAGTGTTGAGGGTAGAAGAGTTTTTCCCTAGGAAAGAAATTAAGGGTTTATATAGTCTAGATTGATCTCTTTAGATTTATTATTTCTTTAATCCCTTGAGATGACTTCAGTTGGTTTGAGAGATCAGAATAGATTGGATGGTGCCTCAAATTTTGGTGTCTGGAAGGCTCGACTTTCCTTATTGTTGGAAGAGAATGGTATCAAGGATTATGTTACCACTATTATAGTTGTACCTATAGATGCTACATAGCTTGTGACATACAAGAAGGAAGATGCCAAGAGGAGGAGGTTAATCCTTGATGGTGTCAAGGATCATATTGTTCCACATATCTCAGAGCTAGATATAGTGAAGAAGATGTGGGATGTCATTCTAAATCTCTACCAGAATGCTACCACCAACAAGAAGATGATTTTTAGAGAGAAGTTGAAGAATACTTGGATGAAGTAGGGAGAAGACATCACAAGTTACCTTACCAGACTTAGACTTGTCAAGGATGAGTTAACAGCTATTGGAGATAGCCCTAGTGATGATGAGCTAGTGAGAATAGCCCTAAATGTGTTTACCAAACAATGAAGTGTCTTTGTTCAAGTTGTTAGTGGATTGAATACCTTACCAAGTTGGGATCAACTATGGACTAATTTCACTCAGGAGGAGTTTAGACTAATTCTTGTTAATGGTGCCAACAAGTGTCAAAAAAGTGAGGTGGAACAACAAAATGTTTCCCTAGTGGGAAAAGGGAAATCAAAGAAGGGGTCTAGAAAAGGATCGAATTCACAAAGTGAGAAGAAGAAGAAGGACCTTTCTAAGGTCAAGTGCTTTGGTTGTTACGAGTGTGGTCACTATGCTAGTGATTTCCCAAACAGGAAGAAGGAAAAGAAGTAGGTGGAAGCTTTAGCTAGTGCAAAAGAACTCTTTAGTAGAATGGATGAGTTTGCACTTATAGCTTGTATGGTGAGCTCAACCTCACAAACTATCTGGTATATAGATAGTGGAGCATCATTTCATATGACAGGAGTTAGAGAGTACTTCTCCAGTTATAAGGAGAACACCAATATCTAGCTTTCTATAGGAAACTTGTCCAAACTCAACTCAGTCGGGAAAGGGATTGATAAGATTCAAAGGGAGAATGGAAAGATAATTCCAGTTCATGATGTATTGCATGTGTCAGGCTTAGGTATGAATTTGATTTTTGTATCCGTTCTTTAGGATAGGGGGTATAATGTACTCTTTAGAGGGACACATGTGTTGATTAAGCACAAGGATTATAAATCACCCATAACTATTGGAGTTAGGAGTGGTTGCCTTTATAGGTTTCAATTTGATACTCCTAACGTGCTCATGAGCAATAGTAATCCTAAAGATCTTGGAGAGCTATGACATAGGAGGATGGACCATATTCATCATTGAGCACTCAAATTACTTCGTGAGACAATGACAGGTGTTCCAGTTGAGAGCACAGATCATGATGATGTGTGTAAGGGATGTGTGTTCGAGAAGTTTGTGAAAGCATCTTTTCCAAGGGGTGACACTAGATCTAAAGGTGTTCTTGATCTAGTACATTCAAACGTATGTGGACTGATATTGACAAAGTCACCCAGAGGATATGAGTACTATGTTAATTTTATTGATGATTTCTCTAGGAAGGCCTAGATATACTTCTTGAAGACCAAGGATGAGGTTTTCAATTAGTTCCAAGAGTTCAAGGCTCTTGTGGAGAACTCAATAAGAAGGAAGATAAAATTTCTTTGGTCAGACAATGGAGGCGAGTACAAAGGAAATAACTTCCAGGAGTTCTATACCAGAGAAGGAATCAAGAGAGAGTGAACTGTTACTTACACTCCACAATAGAATGGAGTTGCTAAGAGGAAGAACCATTCTATATCAGAGGCGGCAAGAGCTATGCTACATGACTAGGACATGCCCCACTATTTTATGGGTAGAGGCATGTAGTACAATAGTCTACATTTAGAATAGGGTTCCACACAAGGCAATAGGAAAGATGACACCAAAGGAAGCTTTCACAGGAAATAAGTCAAATGTTGGTCACTTTAGAATATTTGGGAGTTTGGCATATTGTCATATTCCAGGAGATTCATGTACCAAGTTAGATCAAACTACAGAGAGAGGGTACTTTGTTGCGTACATTGAAACCTCAAAGGCATATAGGATTTTTATCCCCGAGACCAGAAGAATTATTGTTAGACGTGATGTTAAGTTCATGGAGGACAAGGCATTTAAAAGGTCCAGAGATTTGCCAGCAAATTATTAGAGTGAGCAGCCAATAGAAGCTTCAAGGCCTAGTTAAGGGCAGCAAAGCACAAGCACAATTACTAGTGCAAGTGTAGGTTGAGGTGGTGAAGTTTCATAGAGCATGGATCAATAGGTGTAAAAAGAAATGCATCTAGAAGACTTATAGGTTGATATTTCATCCTTTACAGTTGGTAGTACGAAACGTGAGGTTCAAGATACATAAAGGGATACTTAGGAGTTTGTGGGAGCTCCTAGGAAGAGTACTAGAGAGAAAAGACAACCAACCAAGTTCAATGACTATGTGGCATTAGTTAGTTAATTGGTAGATAGTGAACTTTCCAGCTATTAGGAGGCTGCATGACATCAAGTATGACAAGATGCTATGGTTGAGAAGTATTCCTCAATAATGTAGAATGATGTGTGTGAGGTAGTTCCTAGACCAACAGATGGGATAGTAATTAGATCATGCTAGATCTATAAGATAAAGCATGGTGCAAATGGTAGCATCAAGAAATACAAGGCAAGGTTCGTGGACAAGGGGTTCTTTCAGAAGGAGGGAATAGACCACAAGGAGACATTTTCTCTAGTGGCCAGGTATACTTCTATACAAGAAGTTGTGATCTCATTTGTTGCACAAATGGGAAGGTAGATCCATCAAATGGATGTCAAGACAATAATTCTTAATGATGAATTGAAGGAGGAGGTATATATAGAGCAACTAGAAGGCTTTGTAGCACACAACAAAGAGACCCACGTGTGTAGATTAAAAAAATCCTTGTACAGACTCAAGCAGGCTCCTAGAGTGTGGTATGAGCACATTGATACATACTTGCAAGAAATGGGCTTTGCAAAGAGTGAAGCAGATGCTAACCTCTACTACTTGGTGGTTGGGGGTGAAGTTCTCATTCTTGTTTTTTATGTGGACAACCTCTTTCTTACAGGTGTACTAGGGCTCATAGAGGATCGCAAGAGGGACCTTGCAAAAGAGTTCAAGATGAAGGATTTAGGACTTATGCACTACTTTCTAGGCATGAAGGTGTGGCAGAGAGATGGAGAGATTTTTCTCAAGCAACAAAAATATTGCATTAAAATCTTGAAGAGATTTGGGATGGAGGATTGCAAAGCCATGTCTATACCCATGATCACGAATTGGAGGAAGGTAGATACATCTAAGAAGAAGGATGTAGATCCCACTTTATATAGGCAGTTGATTGGTTTGCTAATGTACTTGGTCAACAACATGCCAAATATTGCATTTGCAGTGAACTCTCTTAGTCAGTTCATGGTTGAACCAAAGACAATGCATTGGACAACAACCAAGCATGTATTGTGTTACTTGCATGGTACAATTGAGTATGGGATCAAATATGTTCAAGGTGAAGGTATCATATTGATAGGCTATACTGATCCATATTGGACATGAAGCACAATGAACAAAAGGAGCACTTCAAAATGTTGTTTTAGTTTGGGATTAGGGGTTGTATCTTGGTTCAACAGGAAGAAAAAGTCTGTGGCTCTAAGTTTAGCAGAATCAGAATACATAGCAGCTAACATGGCTAAATGTGAAGCTATATGGCTTTAAAAGTTGTTAGTAGCCTTGTTTGATCAAAAGTTTGAGACTACTGTGATACACTGTGATAATCAGAGTTGCATCAATTTGTTTGAGAATCCAGTATTTCATGATAGGTCTAAACATATAGAAATTAGATATCACTTCATTAGAGATTGTGTACAATGGGGGGTTGTTTAGCTATAGTACATACCTACAGAGGAGCAGGTAGCAGACATTCTGACAAAAGCATTAGGGAGGGAAAAATTCATCTTCTTCAGAGATAAGTTAGGTGTCATGCAGAACAACTTCCTCACTAAGAGGGAGTGTTAGTTTTGGTTGCTTCGACAACTGTTTGTCCATATGTAGTTAATTAGCAAATAATTATTTTGCTAACTAATTGGTTAGATTAGGGACAAATATTTGGTAATTAATTTATCACTTTTAGAAGCAACTAGAAACCAACTTGTTTAGGGTTGTTAATTTGTTTTAATCTCTATCGTATATTGAGAATCAATCTTCGCCATTGGTTTTCCAACAAGAGTAGTATAAAAGGGGGTCAGGAGGTGTATTTGGAGAACATAAAGTTTGTAGAAGCATTTCTGGTGATAGCAAACTGTCTTGCAGTGCTAGCAAGGGCACAGTGATAGCGTTGGGAATAACAACAGAGGAATATCAACACAAGAAATTAGGAGGTTGTCTAAATTTTGCCAGTGAAAGGCAAGGAATTTTGTAACTCTTGATTTGCTGAAGTCAATATAATTTCCTCATCTGTAGAACTGGTTTTCCCTTAGAGCTTTCTTTAGGGACGATTGTCTAAAAATATTATGTTCTTTGTGTCGTGAATTTCTTTCCGTATTTTTTTAAGTGAAGTTGCAGTTGTGTTATTCTTTGATGTTAGCTTAGAATTTATTTTCGATAGTTCAATAATCATTTAAAATAAGAGATTAATAATCAGTAATTGCAATAGAAATTTTCACAATTTCTTCATTCTTCACTCTCAAAGTCACATAGCCCATCTTGCTAAAAATTCAGAATTTGCACTCAAAATCCCCACGGTGGAGTTACTATTTATCCATGATACAAAAACGAGACCACAACCCATCTTGCTTCTTCCCCTGAAAATACAAACTTGAGACTAAAATCCCAAACTTGGAATGCCTAAAACTCCAATCTTTGTACTAACTATTGATTCATTCCATAGAAACCAAACCACGCTTGATGAAATGGCATGCTATAGCTAAACCACATTTCATGACAAGCCTGCTAGAACAGAGTCTGACCAGTCAGTCAATGAACCGGAAGATGCTCTGCTCATTCATTTTTCCATGGAAATAATGGTAATGGCGTGTACTTGCCTTCTCTCACTCTAAAATCATTTAATGAATAAAACAAAATACCTAGCTGCTCTTCAATCCTCTGTGTTATAGGCATCAATCAGTAAATTAAATTCATCACAGTGAATCATATTTAAGAGGCTTTTACAGTTCGAAGAGTCAGTGCTCCACCGACTGTCCAACAGGAATCCACTGACTTGTTACAATGTGCAGAGATCTAAAAACTATGGATTGCAAATTGTTTATAGGTGGTGGTTTGCCGGCATGAGACAACTTCCGGTTGCAAGCAACCTCACAAGAAAAGCATGGCGGCTAATAACAACACTAAACAGTAACGGAATTGTGGTTTAAGTTCAAGACGTGGCAGTTTGGAGCAACAGTCGGATGATGGGCAGCGTCTGTGTCATGCTTCTGGTGTTGTCCGATCCAGGAGTCCGCAGGAAAATTAAAGCTCAAAACTCAATTCTCCGTCCCTGTGCTAATGTGAGAGTTGGTGAACGCCCTAAAAGTGTCTCATCACATATAAGTGAGAAAACCTCTCATGAAATAGTGTTATTTCAGTGTTTCAGTAATATGGAATGTACAGGCCTCCAATTTGACCATTTTACAGTGGCAGCGTATTCCCAGCCTGTACCAAAATGGGAGATCTATCCATTAAACCTAAAAGATAGGTGAATTATGTCGGGATGTAATTGGAAATGGTTTGGTAAACATGCTTTTAGAATTTGTAAGCATAGAGAATGCATACGAGTTGTTTGACCGAATGCTTCCAAGAAACTTGGTTTCATGGTAACCCACGATTGCAGAGGTTAGAGGAATTTCGTCAGATGTTGTAGTTGATATTGCTCCGGTAGACATGTATGCAAAAGTGTGAAGGCATAGGCAAGAAACGTGAACTGTTCGACGAAATGCCTCAAAGAAATGTGGCTACGTGAAATGCCACCATTGCAGGATATGCAGAAAATGTTTTTGTCGACAAGGTTATGGAAACCATCAAGCAAACGAAATTGGCAATTAGAAGCTAGCATCCCCTCGCCTGTGCCAAACTAGGATCTTTGGAACAGGGTATGGACATCCATCAAACCCTAATGGAAGGGGAGGTTTGTCAGATATTGTTGCTGTAACGCTTTGGTGCGCATGCATCGAAAATGTGAAAGCATGTCATTAACTGAACAATTCTACCAAAATGGAAATTGATGCGGTAGTGATCATTGCACCATTACAATACAAACACCTTAAAAAATGCATGCTTGTTTTGTCGTAAGCACATAATTTGCTTCCTTTGACGCCTCTTCAAACAAAATGATCAACGAAAACGTGGCGATTAGTTTGGTGTGAACCATTTTCTTACTTTTGACATCCTCGATCACAGGCTTCGCTTGTTTTGTCGTAAGCACATAATTTGCTTCCTTTGACGCCTCTTCAAACAAAATGATCAACGAAAACGTGGCGATTAGTTTGGTGTGAACCATTTTCTTACTTTTGACATCCTCGATCACAGGCTTCACACATTTCAAAGGCCTCTACCATGTTATCCACACTACTGACTTCCAGCCTCCGTTGGATTATAAATAAAATATAAGTTTTCTGCTAATAAAGGCCGTTGCTTTGGTTCCTACCATCCCCCTCCTGGTTAGAGCACTTGTAGATCGATTTTCCATAGAAGTTGCATACATGGGGATTCAAGAACTTTCCATTTCTACCGTTAGCAAGCTCGCTACAATGGCCATATGCCTCATTGCGGTTCTTTCAACAACTTGTCCTACAGGTATGTTATATGAATGGATGTATACCCAATTAGACTTTTCAGTGATTGAAGACAGTAATAACGATTGCTTTGTATTGTACAGAAGGAGCCATAGCAGAATGGTGTGTGGCCGATCCACAGGCACCCTCCGATCAATTGCAGGGTGCCTTGGATTGGGCTTGCAGAGAAAGTGGAACAGACTGCACTTCAATTCAATGGAACAACACCTGCTATTTGCCAAACACACTACTGTCACGTGCCAGCTATGCTTTCAACAGTTACTGGCAGAACAATAAGCACAATGGAGCTTCCTGCTATTTCAATTCTGCAGCACTTGTCACCGAAACTGACCCAAGTATGTCAGTAGATTCAGAGCAATTTTTAAATTATTTTTTATTAAGTGGGAAATAGGTTTTGGAGGGCTGAAAGTCTTTACAGCTTATTACATCAGATAGAAACCTTAAAAGCCCAGAAACAAAACAGTAGCCAACAAAAAATAGGCATGGCTGAAAACAAAAGCCAGTCAATCAAACGGACAGCAAAAAGTCAGCCATCACCCCAAAACCAACCAAGACAGAAGACAACACAGCTAACCCCAAGCACTTCAACAACTTGACCGCCTCGAGCTCGAACTTCTCCACTTCCGCAGCAGCTTTCTTTAATTCTTTGATGTCATTAGAGGGGGTGAAGTCTTTCTTCTTAGTGTTTGCTCTTGTTCTTCTGCGAGGCGCAGCCTGAGAATCCATGGGGGACTCTTTGTCATCAGCCACTTGAATGATGGCCCTATCCATATTGGTATTCTCCAACTTGCTCAGAAGGATCTTAATATGATCATTGGAGGCCTTCAGTATCTTATAACTGTGATCAGCAATGCTTTTAAGGGTAGAATCATTGCTGTTAACCTTACCTTCCAGCGCCAACACCCTATCCTCTAAGGCGTTAAGGCCCACATAACCCCTTTTTTTCCCAATCACATCCGCATTGTCCTTATCATTCAAATTGACCTCGCCCACCATCTCCCTAGCAGTGGTAGCCACTTCCTGAATTGCAACTTTGCCCTCCAGAGCCCTGAGCTTGAGATGGACATCCTTGAATTCATGAAAAGACCATTTAATAACTCTATAGAAATCCAACACTCCCTTCTTGGCAGCTAAAATAATATCAAGCCCGTGCTCCCTACTGGCATCACTGAGGATGAACATAGAGGGGTCTATCAGCTGTGCTCCGGATTGACATTGTCCGTCTCCTTACCATTGGTAACCCAGTTTATCTTCTACCTTGGGACCTTAATCTTCAGGTTCTCCATATCCAGAGGCTTCCAATTCCTAGTGACCTTGGGATGGACATCCTTTTCTTAAGTTTTGAATATTTTCATCAAAAGATATCATGGGTGAGGTTATGGGGACATGAAATGGGACTGCATTGTTAAGATTTATGACAATAGATATGTTGGAACCCACCTAACAGTCACTAAAAGACACCTTTCTCATGAGGACTTGGCTGATAGGAAGTGTTTATACTCTTGGGTTTGTTGTGATTGATATACCTGTTGTTGATCACATCACACCAAACAAAACATTTGTTTCTAATCATTATGACACATTGACAAGTATTTTTAACTGTGTTAGAGTTAATATTTTGATTTAAACAATACATTTTAAGCTTTGACACATTTAAATGGTTCATTTTAAATCATATAAATAGATGAATCTTATTGAAAAAGTGTGATTTCAAATGACCTACTCAAACAAATTAAGGCTTAGAATATGCTTTACCTAGATCTTTACATTATTAGCTCCATCTTTTACCATTCAGGCACATAACTAAAATATGTTCTGTAGCCCCAGTACCGACTATTTTTGCTCTTTAAGGTAATAACCCTAGGATGCATTTATGTTGCTGCCTTCGTTTCTACAGCTATACGATTTCAAGAGTTGAGGTGTACTTTTGGGTTCCTTCATTTATGGATTTTACTGATACATTATATTGGTTTTATTGCTCCTATTTTCCTTCTGCATCTGCATCATTCATGGATTCCTAAAAGTTAGCAGAGTTCCATGTCCTCTTTGGTTCACTTTCAGGATATATTTTTTATTTAAACTTTTGCTGATTTTCATGTTTCAACTTTCTGATTGATTGTTGTTTGTTTTTGCTTTATGGGTTGTGTTGCAGGCTATGATGCATGCCGTTTTGTGTATGTTCCTTAAGGCCTAAGAAAATATGTTGAGTACAGATTGTAGGGATGTTCGGCTTAGATGGATCATGAGATATTGAAATAATTATTAAAAGCAGTAGATCATAGATACTGGTTTCACAAACAAAATTGGGGATTCAATGTTGCTTTCCGTTTGTTATTTTGTTGGAAGCAACTGAATGTAAAAATTCATGCTCTTTCCGTGGAAAACCGCTCCGACGGGAATGAAAAAGAGAGTTCGACACTTCATAAAGCGTAGATGTTGGTTTCCTGGTAAGTTAAATTTTAAAGTTTGGTTTTTAATAAACGATGCCCCCTTACAAAGGGTAGTTCAGTTCTCAAAATGTTTTAAGGGTTTATCTAACAACTCAGATTTCAGGTAGATTTCATTATAAATTTTAAAGACATTTTACTTAAACTTTGAAGAAGAGTTGTATTCACAATTTTATTTTACATATTTATAAGTTAAGAAAAATGGAATATAGTACAAGATAATGTAGTTTTTTATTTTAACTTAACTATATCTTAAATTATAAAAAAATTGATGAGCTACCATATTAGACTATATAGCTTATGATTCAATATTTTAATTTGGTATCATAAAGACATGTTTATTTTATTTAATATAGAGTAATAGTTTAAATAAGTTCAAGGTTTTGAAAATATAGTCATAGTTTTCATGAAATAGTTTGAATTTTTTCACAAGTAAATAATAAGACACATGTCTCTATTTTTTTCCAATTTAAGTTGATGTAAGCTAACTTTTTTTTAATTACATAAATTTTATTAGGTAACACCTCAAAGGCTCCATAACTCATAAAGTTAATCACTTTCTTGAAAAATTATGGATCTAAAGGTTTAACAACATTCTTGAATCAAAGCTCTTATACAATTTATTGATATTTATTATTATGTTATATTAGATTTACTGGTTATGTTATTTCATCTTAAAACTATCATTCTTGTTTGTAATATCTATTTGCATAAGTTATCATTAGAAAATAATCTTTTTGGTCAATCTATGGCATAACATGGGCACATCATAATGTGCCTATAGCACACACCCTCCCACCCACCTTGGAATGACTTCAAGGTGCAAAAACTTGCTATTTAAAGCCAAACATCCACATTAGGATAGGTTTTTCATCTAATTTAACTATAGAAAACTCACTCATTGAACATTTCTTTTACACTTCCTAAACATTCACATTTCATAGTATTCTTCTTTCTTTTAATATAATATTTGCTTAAAACTGCATATAACTTATTTTTCCAATCTCAATTTTCATTTTGAAATCATCTCCATTATCCAAATTTAGTCTCTATACCATGTTGGAAATTACATCTTTTGAACACATGATCTTCGTAGTCCTTGTAGCTTCCATCATCATCAATTTTGAAAGACACGTGATACAGATTTTGTGATTGGCAACAAATATGTAAGGGTTTATACATCTAGTAATGAATTTGAGTTAAGGAAGAGTAACTTTTGGGGTCATTATGAAAAGACAAATAATGTTGTCAAGAAATTGTCATGTTAGGTTTAAGTAGCCATGACAACCTTTCTCAAGTAAAAATATATCATGCTAGTGGCGCATTTAAGCTAATGAATAATGAATAGTTAGGATTGAGTTAGCTTGGTCAAACGCTAAATTTATTTTTGAACTTCCACACATGAATTCAATACAAACTAGAAAAAAGAAAGACTGAAGGCATGCTCTAAACCCTTAAGATGTTTGAAAGTTGATTTTATTAAGACTTGGATAAAATACCAATTTTTACACAAAATATTTAAATTACACATTAAACCATTGTATTAATAATAAAAATTTAAAATAGATTGAAAATAATATTATATAAAATACTAAGATTATAAGTATCAAAACATAGAAAAGGGACATTTAAAAAAAAAAAAATCTCCTAAAAATATTTAAAAGCTAGGAAAATATTCTAAAAGATATTACTTTAAACTAGGAAAATATTCTAAAAGATATTATTTTAAATTTGATTAGCAACAAAAATGTCAATCATTATTCCGTAGACAACCCAGTTGCACAATGTTTTGTAGTTCAAACACAGGGATCATCGTCTTTTGCACTCAATTAGTCTCACTGAATTGCAGAGGAAATGTGAAAAAATATTCCTGCTATAAATTTCATAAAATCCCACATCTCCGAAAAACCCACGTAACATATTACTCAACTGAGTTATCATATGAGCCAGAAGTGCCATGTAGTCTGCAGTTGCAGAACTAAATCTCAAGGCACATACATATACTTGCATCCCCCACGACCTGTAATACAAACCACAAACCAGATACAACAAAGTTGATTAGAAACAGAAGATTCATCAACATCCTTAATCAAAATCAATTACTCACAAACACATGGACGAAACAGAACATTCAGAACCCTCATGGTATCCCAAACTAAATGAAAATAAAAGTTTTAAAACTGATACAAAAGGATTCATATAGGATTCATATAAGAAGGGGAAACAAATCGAAGTGTAGCAGATTTCTTACTTAAATTGTGTGCAATTTTCTATCGTCACTATCAATAGTTTGAATGAAACTTCGGCTCTCTCTGTTTTATTCTGATGCTGTATCATGTAAAATGATTTTAAATGTTAATAATACAAAATTACATACAGTTTAAGTCAAAATCTGCCTCACATCTCCATAGCTGCAGAAACTATATGATTTCAATTAAAACACTGAAGTTTTGAAGTTTTGAAGTTTTAAAATTGAGAGATTCAATCATATAAAGAAAGAATAGCTAATGTTAAGACGAGAGTCTACAATACAATGTTAAAATTGGGAGCTTCTTATCTGAAGGGTCTTGAGTTCTCTATTCAACTTAATAAATAATAATAATTAATAATAACTAATCTTAACTTTGACTTAGTTAATATTAAAACCAAAACTAGACAGAAGAACCCTTTTTTTGTTTGGTTACCCAAAATGAAATACCAGTTATAAATGTTTATGTCACGTGGGACAAGAATGAACATACTTGGATTGCTCTCAGTGACAAATGAAGCAGAATTGAAATGCCAGGTAGCACCCTTGTGCTTGTTCTTTTGCCAGTAACTGTTGAAAGCATAAGAAGCATGTGAGACCAGTGTGTTGGGGTCAAAGCAGGGCTGGTTCCATTGAATAGCGGTGCAATCAGCTCCACCTGCTCCACATGCCCAATCCAAAGCCCCTTGCAACATTTCAGGTGGTGCCTGTGGATCTGCTATACACCATTGCCCAATGCCCCCATCTGTTCTTTACCAATCATCAGTCAACCAATCAATCTCTTCCTCCACTCAAAACATTAATAAACATTCAAAACAAATAGACTTCAGCCCATTCCCTATAAAAAAAAAATTAATAATTTAGACTTCAGCCCATTATCTATTAAAAACAATCTTATGTTTTTGCCTCATATCAAATATATATGCAGAGAATAAGCACACCTGCTAGAGGATATGTTGCAAGAAGCAAGGCTGAGATAATGGCCATGTTCACCATGGTAATGACAGTTTTTTGAGAGCCCATGTCCGCAACTGCTCTTAAAATCCTGCCTGCAAATAATCAATGAAGAAAGAGCGATTCAAGCGCTCTACTGCCAAACTGATCTGATGTCTTTGTTTTCACAAATGAATCCTCTTTTATTTATAGCAAATGTAGGGAAATGTGTCCTTCACTTTTCTAATGTGAAGAAGGGAATTTTTTGTTTGTGAGAATCCAAAGTGGAAGGAGGCTCCAACGGTAACGTAGTTGAAATGTGATGTGGATAGACTTTTTGACCATGTTCACGTGAAGGGCATATCTCTGATTATAATGGATTTTATCATTTATTATACAGTCGAGCAAGCCATGTGAGGGGACCAGAAGATGTCAAAAACACTGAAAAGGCAATGATAAAAAGAAGGCATTAATGGGAATGTGTTCAGACTATGTTGGGTATATACCATTCAAAGATGCAATTTCACAAGGATTGGAAGAGTTTAGTAATTTAAGCTGCATATTCCAGGGGCAATGCACTATGACTCTATTGCAGTTTCAATGGTTAACGTAGACAGATATTAAATTTATTTTTTGAGACCTATCTCCTATTCCAAACTGGAAATATGTATGTACGATCCACACATAAGTTTGTTTCACACAACCATTTCAGTATTAAATTATCAGTCGCTGTTGGACTTTTTCTCTGAGGACAGATATCTAATTTTTCCCATGATGTCTTCTGCTTTCTTTTTCATTTATTGTACTTGTTCTTTTGTGGACACCGTTTGGTGCTCCGTTTGTCAGCGATCTTCTTGGTGTAAGCTACCAGTCCCATAGACCCAAGTTGTGGTCTTTTGTTGGACATTAATAAAATTATCTTATCTTATCTTAACTTATCATATCAGTAATCAAATAATTAGGCGGAAAAACCTCTTTTAATAGATAAAACTTACATCTAGAGAGGAGAAAGAGGAGTTCAATGTCAAAATGAATGGGAAGATTGGAGTGATGAACACATTATATTCTTTTGGTATTGAAGTCCAAAAATAACTACTCTTTTGTTCTTCATAAAACACCTCTTCCGTAGTTGACAACAAAAGAAGTAATTTGGAGAAGGTGTTGGAGTACATTTAGAATTTGTGGTTGAGGTGAACTTTGGGACAAATACTAAGTAAAAGCTTTTTTTCAACTTGGTTTTTAGTTTCATTATTTTCTTCTTAGTAGTTGGTACTTTGATTTACATTGTTTATCTTGGAAATGTTGGTTTGATAGTGCATTGTTCATTCTTTGTTGTCAAACAGAAATTATATGTTATTAATTGGGTTGAGAAAATACTTCTTGCACCATATTTCTAGTGGAGAGCATTTTTCCCTCTTCAATCTATATGGAAAACATGAGAAATAGTTTCTTAAGTTTTTTAATTGGAAAGATTATTCACTACAACATGAATTTAGCTTTGCTTCATCTTTCATCTAGTGGAATAGGCTAATTCAATACCATGATCATCCCCTTGTTATTGCATTTCGTAGACATGCTCATTACTTATTAAAAAAGAGAGTTAAGCACTTTGACGATATATGAGATATTAATTCTTTAGATTAATTTTCTTGGGAGCAGTCCAAAAATAACTTTCAGTTGAACATCAAGTCTAAGATATATTTATTTTCCCAATATCCCATGTCCCATCAGATCTAGTTATCAAGCTTTGTACCCCCTTCACAATGCAAGTTATGAAAGGATAGGGTGTGGCTTTCCAAGTTTTCTTTATGTACTTCCCAACATGACTTTGAATCCAAGGCTTAATAAAAATTAGAAATGTAGATTGCATGAAAATACATGGAGGACAAGTGAACAAATTTGGAGATCTAGCACTAAAGCCGATGCACAAATGTTGGCTTGAAAGGGCTCACATTTCAAACTACATGTTGGGGATAGTTTGAAATGTTTGATTACTCAACCTAACACTTGTCCATTTTCCCAAGGCATTGAAATCTTAAAGTAGATTTTTGGGAGTGTCCATTTGCCAAAATAAAATGGAAGGTTGTCCTCATTCACTTCCCTATGATTTTTTAGCATGGTTTGAGCTAGAAATCTCTTATTTTGGGGCTTGAGATTTAAGATAATATAGTTACTAATACCTTTAAGATATTCTATTTTACTTAATAATTGGAAATGCATGTGTATGATTATTTTCTCTATTCAATTAGTTCACTAGGGGACACAAATGTTGAAGTTTTATTTGCACATATTGTTTCAAATTGACTTGCTCTATTTTCAAATGCAAGGTCACTAAGGAGAAGCCCGAGATCAAAAATTTGTTGGACAGCATTGAACTTAAGATTTCCTTCTAGTTTTCCCAACTACAATATTATTTCAAATTTAATGCATAAACAATTGCTAGTTCATGTCTACTACTTGGCAATTGTATTTTTAAGATGAAAGAATGTGACAATTGTTTATATTTTTATGGCAATGTGTGGTGCCCTTCTTGTACTATTCTTTTGTATTACCTTTATTGTTTCAAAAAAAATGTTACATTCATGAAGCTAGAGTCCATAAAAAATAATAGACTAAATTATAAAATATTTTTATTTAAATAGAAATATAATTTTTCTATAATATAGATAGATAGATAGATAGATGACCTAAGCCTCGATACATCATAAGGTACATAGTTGAATCCAGATTATCAAATTTTATTCCCATGTTACATTTTTTCAACTTCCTTTTAGGCCATTCCTCATCCTCTCCTCCTTCTACCTCCGATCAGGATTCGTATATAATCTAAGCACTGCATCTTGCATTTATGTTAAGGATAAAGCTTTAAAAAGTCATTAAACATGAATACAAAAAGGGAATCTAGAAACAACATGTAAAGTGATAAAAACATATTCTTAAACAAAATAAAATATACATTGAAATCATCAAAAAATGCATAGATAATAGACCGAAGTAGCCATTCCTCAGCTGAGAAAACATATCTTAAGCAGTTCAATTATTAGTTTGTTACACCGAAGGGTGTTTTTTTGGCTTAGTTACATAAAAGTAAAATGCTACTAAGCATAAGTTACTTTGCTGGCATAAAAATGGGGGAAAAGATCAAGATGCTCCCTGTCATTCTAAATGTCCATCAAGTCCAAACTATATGGTTCCAGAACCTCCAAATTCACCTCAAACACAACAAATTTGACTACATAATCATATTTCTTTGGATGCAAGATGTAGGCAATAGGTAATAGCTAAAAAAGACCCTTGAATCTTTCTTAGGATATTGAGATGAAAGCTATGACTGAGATTCTAAAAAATCTAAACCATTCCTAATTTAGATAGAGTCCCTATATTTAAGTCTAAGCTTCTTCTATACCTATATTAGCTAATTTGTCTACTCTTTGATTGCCTGATATATATGATCGATTGTGATCTTGTCAAAGGTTTGACATAGTGAGAGGATCTAGATAAAATTGAGTCTGGTCTCTAATTAATGAGAGATCCTTTCCTTATAGCATTCATTATATTATAGAACCTCCTTCAATCTCTACATTCTTGTTTAGACTCTAAAAAATGGTTTGCATCTACGGTTTAATCACATTTTTATATTAACTCGTCCTATTTTCTCATTTCACTCATTCTAATCTTTTGGCCAACTTGATTATCATTCGACCATGATTTGACAATATTCTTCATCATTCGTATCCCCTTTCACATCCATTGTAGATCATTTCAAAATCAATCCCTGTTTTGTCCAAACTTTATAGAATCAACCCATAACCATTCCAATATCATCAAAATCCTTTCTAATCAACCCATAATCACCCCAAATCAGCCCTAATCAACCTAAATGCACCAAACGTCTCAAATCTATCATCATCTATCCAACTCTACACATTGTCATGTCTCTTAGTACCTTGGAAACCTATCAAACCTATCAAATCCAATTGCAACACTGTCGTGTCCCTTAGTGCTAGGTCAAACTATCATTCATATCATCTAATCATTGACATTGTTGACTCCCTCAGTGTCAGACCATGACATTATCAAACCAATTTAATACCATTGGTACTATTCATTGATGTTATTATGATCAATCTTATCAATCAACTTCAATCAAACATCACATGTTCTTAATTCATGTCATGTGTCCTTGGCATGTTATCAATCTTAATCACTTAATCAATTTGATCATGGCTTTGATCTATCCACCATTGTCCTAGTCAATCTCCATAATCATCGCATTTTGTCAATAAATAATCTTGCATTTATCTAATTGAATTGGCCAATCATTTACTAATTTACCCTATAGGATTAGATAACCCATAATCTAATCCTATGTCATTTCAATTACGTTCATCTCACATTATTAATTAGTCTTGCTAACTAGCATTCTCAATTAATTGATTCATCTGCACAAACTATGGGAATTCTTAATTTCTTAAGTCCTATTTTCCACCTCTAATTTCTAAATTACTAATTTCCATTTGTGTGGTAAAATGAATTTTTAATTCAAATATTCCACATAATCTTAACACAGCCTGAGTTGGCCTAGTGGTGGAGAACTTGTACTCTTGAAAGAGAGGTCACAAGTTCAAATCCCAGTGGGGGGTAGGGTATGTACGCCTCGTTAGTAGTGCCAAGCGCCTCTCGAAAAAGAGTACGAGGTAGTCCCATATCACTGTCACCATATGTAAACCCAAAAGCTATGGCATAGTGTTGTGGACTATAAAACCACCTTACCTTTTTTTTTTTCACATGGACATCTTATGTCGTAGATTCTCCATTTACACTTGGCTAAAATATGTCATATTTGATATATTTGATTCCTTACATATGTCTATAATAAGTCTCCATCGTCATATATTCTTGTCTACAAGTGGCTTTGAAGTGTCATATGCATGCCATAGATTCCCATTCACTTTTAGCCATGTTGACTTTCATGCATCATAGAATCCTACATTTGGCATCTTGTGCCATATGTGTCATAGATATTCTAAGGAATATCATGCCAAGTTGCACATTCGAGTTGACAAGAGTTCATCCTCTCATTCAACTCTCTCCTCTCACATGTTGGCTATAAATTGAACCACATTTCACTCATTTTCGATTCTAGTCTTCAATCCTTAAGAGCCATATCTCTTAGACCATCCCTTAGAAACCATTAGGCTTGAACCACACTTCTAGTACACTCTCAATAGCATCATCATATCATAGGCTTTGCTGTCAATTGTGTGCACTATAGGAAATTGGAGCTACATCAAATGAGAAGAAAGAAGGACATGAGAGCTACAACTAAAGAGGGAGCTTTACTTATGTGGATTTCTTTATTTTAATCAGCTTTCATGGTAGATTAGAAGGGTTTAGTATATTTTGATTGAGTTTTGTGGTTGCTCATAGTATGCTAAGTTCTAACCCATTTTCCAGTCCCAAGAGTTTTACATAGTTTTAGTCCTTCAACTAAAGTTGTTAATTTTGACCAATTATTAGATTCTATTCCTATATGTCTTGCTAACTTTTCTATCTTTGTTCCTTCAAAGTTATGGATACTACACCCAATGCCCGCTCTTCCTAGATTCCATCTTGAAGCTCCATTAAAATTGAGTTTAAACCATCCCTCCTTGGGTGGTTGCCATTAGCATATCTTTCATTTCCCCTTGTTCCTACAAAGGGGTGACTTTAGACCTATCCACTTGCCTCTCATTTTCTTATCCCAATGAGACATAATAACCTCCTTTTATTTATTCAAAACCTGATTGTTTGTAATTTCAATGGCACAAGTCTCAATTTTAATTAGAAGTTATTCTACACTCATCTTCTTATCTTGAAAAATTCTTCAGTTTCATTCCTTCCATTATTCCCATAGGACTACATAATGCCTAGATATCCATAAAGAGCTATAAATACTATCCTTTCAAAAGAGGGGCCAATCATGTAGCATATCCATAAAAGTTCTTGGAAATGTTGATAGCCACCCCAATTGTGAACAAATCCATTTCCAACATTGACTTGAATAAGGGCAATGCAAAAAAGGTGGTCAATGGATTCTTCCTCATTTTTGCGTAAAAGACATCTACTTGGGCCTTGGTATCCCATTTTATTAAATCCTTCTGAGGTAACGACCTTCTTATTTAAAACTAACCAATGGAAAAATTCCAACATAATGTACTAGGGAGGGAGTCCTTTGTGCTCATTTCGAAAGACCTGAGGAATTTATAATCCTCCTTTGAGTTGTGTTCCCTTCTCTTGCTCCATCCCACATCAATTTTTCTTTTCCAAAATTAAATGTTATTTTTGATAAAGTTCTTTCTAGATATTCCACTTCTTTAGGTGGGAGGTTCATGTCCTTAAAATTCTTCCATTTCCAACCTTTTCCTCCCTCTTAGAAGTCAAATAATCTTTTTCTCTTTTCCCCCATATAGCTTCAAATGTCAACCTTAATTGGGATAGATTACTACCCTTTTCCAAAGAGTTGTATCCTCCCCAAGAATCTTTCCAAAGAGAGCATCTCCCCCACTCTCCAAGTTCTATGTTAATCTATCCTGGATGAAGGATCTACAATCCATCACGAAGTTCCAAATTCTTGATCTTTTAGGCTATGATTTTGTAATGAAACTTGCAACACAAATATCATTGCTTCCACATAACCCATAATAGATCTGAAGTAAATAATCACTTAATATCCACATGCAAGAGAATATACAACATACCTGTAAAATTTTGACACAAGATATACCCTGGAAAACCCTCATTGAGGGAAAAAGCTAGCCTCCAAAAACATCCATCGCCATTTATTATTCAACAAAAATACCATTGCAATACAACCATGGAAGCCTTCAAGCCATAGGCACAACCAAACAATCCATGTGAACAAGCATGAATCCAAACATGCAATGCCATACTTCCACCCTTTACAAATGCTCCCTTGGCTAACTTGGCTCACCTTGTCTTTCTTGACTTTCCTTTTTTCCTTCTTTTCCTTGCCTCTACAACTACCATTGTGGTTTCTTTTATAGTAGAAAACTCTCACAAAACTACCAAGTGGTATTACATAAACCATATGCGACCTAACCCATTGACCCCACATTTAATATTGTGAACTTAATTATTTTTCCTCAATATTAAATAATTACATCAAGTATTATCACAACGTGTCAATACAACTCATCAAGTATATCCCATGGGAATCTCTACATATTGCACGTCTATCTAGGTGCTCCTAGGTGTAACATTACATAATAAAACAAAACAATACACTATAAACAATATTATGCAATGTGTGCAACACACATATTCTCAACAATCTCCCACTTGTTGTATACATTGCATAGGCTCAATATGTAGCCATACAAATGAACAAGGAAATAATCTCTCCTAGCACATCCACTATTGAAGGATTTGAGCAATATAAATCCATAGATCCCATAGAACAACTACATTCAAGAAAATGCTATAGAGAAGCATAAAGTCTAGAAGGCAAGGGTTTGGCTATGAAAATATTCAATATAATAATTAAAATATACAATGGATCAATCCTTATAGAAGGAGATCATAAAACCTAAAAGGGAAACCGTAAGAGGTAAATGACATTTAATAATTAATAGTTAACTATTAAATGTTAATGCATGTGCATACAATGAAATCTTAAGAAGGGAATAAAGGTAATTAAACTAATCCTTTACTCTAACACCCCCTTAAAATGAGAAAAAATGCATGAAAAAGAAAGGAAACTAGAATGTTGAAAGTATAAATGGGTCCCAAAAACATGGCATGATGAGGTACCCAACATAACCAAATCTTTGAAAAATAAAGAAATAAGGAAAATCACGTGTGAAAAACCCTACTCCAAAAAGATATAGAATGTTAAAACAAAAAGGAGGGAAAGAATCATCACTAAGACCCTCCAAGGACAACTTCCTTCACCCCAAACATTGAACACAACTGAAGATGTTGCAGGGATGCAAAAGGTTTAGTGAAGATGTATGTATCCTATTCAACAGTGGGGATGTACTCCAAGCTAAGAGAGCCCGCTTGAATTAAATGCTTGATGTAGTGCATATTAAGCTCAACATAGTTGTAAGAAATGTGTATATCACTCTAATTGTCATGCCAAAGAAAGTTGGAACTACTAAGGGGAAAACCAAACTCTGTCATCAACTGTCAAAGTCATAAATGTTAGAAAGTAAAATCCACCAAGATAATTGAAAGGGTGGAAGGTGACTCTGTTATCACATCAATATTACTTTTATCAACCTTATTAAATCTGAATCATGTGATCAATATAAAAAACAACCATTAGATGATACACACACACACAATAACACCAAATATGTTAACCAGGGAAACCCTTGATTAGAGGAAAAACACCAGTGGGGATGCTACCCACAAAATGATGTACTAATATATAAGTTCCTTCTAAGAGGATGGAATCCACTAGGAGCCAATGAAATGCATTCAGTACTTTTTGCATGAATGTTGATGGTATTCCTTTGGGGGAGTATCCTAAGCATTGGTGAGCATGTGGTAGTATTGACATATTACATTCATGACTGTGTTTGTCATTGATGTCAACATAACAGTAAGTCTGTGAAGAATGACAGAGTAGAAAATAGAGAACAAGGCCATATGAATAGAGGTTTGATATTTTGGTGATGTGCGAGTAAGGACATGTTCCACACTGTGTCTTGATAATGAAGTTAAATGCACATAACATGAGTTGAAGTCATGCAAAAGTTGTAAGTGATTTACAGAGAGTAGTATAGAGACAGAATAACTATCAAGCAGTTTTTGATGATTGCATAATATCTTCTAACATAGATATAATCCAAATATGAGTAACTAGATAGTGACAAAAGATAGTCTGATGGTGATGTTACTGAGTGCCCAAGCCTTAATGTCACACATATTTGTATAGACTATAGACTATGAGTCGATAGTGTTATTGCTATTGCGAATAATTAATTATCTTCTTATAATTAATTGGGAAACCCTCAAGGCTAACTCAAGGAATTATCTTAAAGATATGGTATAAAGGAAAGATGTTTTCCTTGTTTGTAAGATGTGTTGTATGTGTAGTATTCAAGGAAGTGCGAACAAGAGCAGAGTGTTTGGTGAATGCGATTAAGTGATCCAAAATATTATTGGATACAAAGTTTGTGATCTGGTAACAAGATTAGAAGGAGAACAGGTCCTGTTGACAAGACAGAGAAAGAGGAAGGAAGAAGTACAATACAATTCTATTATTTTGCAAGGAATAATGCATAGATAATTTGGAAAGTGGGCTCATTGGTCTTGCCCCCGAAGCTATTTGGACAATGGGTCCATCTACCTTCTACAACTCCTAACAAGGTTGGCACAACTCCTAACATGGTTGGAATCTCCTAACAGGGATTCAAAGTCTCCTAACAGAGATTAATACGCACTAAATATTTTTTATAGACTCCTAATAGGGTCCATCCTCTAACATGGAATATTTATAATCATACATCATCTTGTGGGTACCATCCCCACTAGGGTTTTCCCTCTGATCAAGGGTTTCCCTAGTTAACATATCTAGTATTATCATTCATGAGTATCTTGTTGTGGTTTATGATTATATTGTTCATATGGTTAAGATTTAATTAGGTTGATAATTGTGATATTAGTTGAATAACTGATTCAAACCCCCACCACGCCCCCCCCCTCAATTATACTGGTGGACTATATATTCTAACAATTGGTATCAGAGCATCAATTCCTTGAAGAGAAAGCTCAATAGATTTGGGAGATCAATGGCAATTCATTTCAAAAAAGAAAGTCCTAATTTAGATAGAGGATTTTTTGTCACCTAGAAAATGGAGATTCTTGATGAGTTATCATATTTGCATAAAGAATAGAGCATTGAGTCTCTAGATATAGAATCCTTTTGTTTCATACAAAAGAATAGAATTTTAAGTGAAGATAAGTCTAGATCCGAAGAAGACATGAAGATCAAAGAAGGTATTGATCTTATGAAAAGAGAGCCAAAAGATATGAAATTTTTTTGCTTGTTGGACATGCAAATATTTTGGTCATTTTTCGTCTAGATGTCCTTAGAGAGTAAGAAAAACTAAAAAGAGTTCACTTTATGATAAAGATGAAGATTTCAAAGAAAGTATGGAAAGAATCTTGAGTGACTATGATGATAAAGATAATGAGCCTAAATTGGTTAAGGAAGAGGAAGTAGTTCAACTTGAGAAGAATGAAGGAAGAATTAGATTAGATTGTGAAGAATGAAACAATGGAATTGGTTCCAAGACCTAAAGACAAGAATGTTATTGGAACCAAATGGGTATTTAGAAACAAGATGAATGAACAAGGTGAAGTTGTAAGAAACAAGGCCAGACTTGTGTACAAAGGTTATTCACAACAAGAAGAAATAGATTATGATGTGATGTATGACCCTATGGCCAGAATGGGAGCAGTAAGAATTTTTTGGGCTTATGCAATGACAAATAAATTCAAAGTGTATCAAATGAATGCCAAATCAGCCTTCCTGAATGGAGAACTTGAAGAAGAGGTGTGTATTGAGTAGCCTGAAAATTTCCCTTTGATAGAAGAAAAAGATATGGTATGCAAATTGAAGAAAGCTCTATATGGTTTGAAGCAAGCACCTAGAACCTAGTATGCAAGGTTGGATAAGTATTTGGAAAAAAATGGATTTGCTTTAAAGGTATGGAAAATAGTAACTTGTATTTGAAAGAAATTGAGAATGGTTTGTTCATAATAGTAATATTTGTTGATGACATAATATTTGGAGGCAATGATGAAGCAAGTAAAAAGTTTGCTAAAGAAATGAAGAATGAGTTTGAAATGAGTATGACAGGAGAAATGAAGTTTTTCCTAGGTTTGTAGATTGTGCAGAACAGTGATGGCATTTTCATTTCACAAGAAAAGTATTTGAAGAACTTGCTAAAGAGAATGACTTGGAAATTTCTAAGACTGTTAGTACACCAATGAAAACTGGTCACAAGTTATCTAGCGAAGATGAGACACCTATAGTTGACAAGAAGAAGTACAAATCCATGATTGGAGGTTTACAATATCTGAATCACACCATACCAGATATAGAAAATGCAATTGGGATTGTAGCTAGATTCCAAGTTGATCCTAAGGAGTATCATTATGCAATAGTAAAGAGGATATTTAGATATTTGAAGGGAAAATCTTATTATGGAATATGATATGATAGATCAAGTGATTTCACTCTATATGCTTACACTAATGCAGATTGGGTAGGCAGTATGGATGAAAGAAAGATCACTAGTGATGGAGCATTCTTTCTTGGAGGAAGATTGGTTTCTTTGCTAAGTAAGAAACAAGATTGTATTTTGCATAGTACAATTGAGGAAGAGTATGTAGTAGTAGAAAATAATTGTAATCAAGTTATGTGGATGAAACAGATGCTGAAGGACATTGGGATAGAATTCTCAGAACTTGTTATCATATACTATGATAACACAAGTACAGTAAGTATGTCTAAGAATCATGTATTGCATTCTAAGACTAAGCATATATCTGTTAAGTATCATGTCTTGAGAGAGAAGGCATCAAGAAAGGAGATCAGATTGAAGTATGTGAGTACTAAATGTTAGATTGAAGAGATCTTTACAAAGCCTTTACCTAAAGATACATTTGAGTACTAGAGAGGTATGCTTGGAGTTATGCCCCTGTCTACTTCAAAGTAGATGATGCAAAGTTTGCATTAGTCCTGTGGTACAGAGCACTATTGTTTGACTAGACTAAATGTTGATGCTTCATATATGGGGGAGTTTCTATGATGAGAAGAGTCATTGAGGACTCTTAGTATTTGGTATTGAATAGTGTCTTTGGACACTTGAACTTATTGAAGACTCAGAGTAGTAAAATGACATAATGAGACCTTTGCCATTGATGTGAATGGGGAAGCCAAATGCATGAAAAACATCTCCTAATTTTGAATGGGGAGAGATGAGAATGAGAAACATCCTCTAGATGAATGGAGGAGAGATAATTATTAGGGAGATTGCAAGAGTTACAGAGTTGACCATTACTACAAACCATAGTGCAACCAACTTTTTCTTTTTTAGGACTTTGCATGTAATTGAAAATCATTTTGATAGCATACACAAGTAGAGTCCTTAGGGAGTAGAATACTATGTCACTATTCTTGTTCATGTGCAAGGTTGCTTTGTCCCTTGCTCATTGTTTAAAGATAATTATTTTCTTGAATTCCCTAATTGTTGTCTTGCATGCTTGATTAATGCTAAAAATATGTTATTTCATGTAGTTAATCAATTAAAAAGAAAAAAAACCCTGAGTTCCCGAGTCAAAAACCAACTTTTTAACTTGCTCAATTTTCTATCCTATCAGTTTAGATCTTCCTCTGTCGATCTAAGTCAGATCAGGTCACTTACCCTATTGTTAGAAGCATGTTTGCACTTTTGATTCTTGCATTTTGACCTCTTAAACTTGTAATATTTGATTTCATGAGTGACCTTTAATGGAGTTGGTGACCTAGAAACCATCCTTGCTAAGAACATAAACCTTTGGATCCTTTGATAACATGCTTGGAGAGTCTTAGTAATCTCTTGTCCATTCACTTCCATACAAATTCAAATTCAATCAATATAACTTGGGTAAATCATCCTCCTGATCCATATTGGTTAGGGTATTCACCCATTCAGTGGGAACCTCTACGGTAGTATTGGTTTACACCTCTTTCAAAATTTTATCTTATCACCTCTCTTTTGTACATGTGAGTGCTTTTACTATCCTAGTTTGGTACCAATATTTCTTAGGGTCATCCTATCACCTAGTACCTTTTATTTCATGTCGGTTACAACAAGATATCAAGTAGATCAAGGAAAGAAAAATCAAGTAGTCTTTAATAAATTATCCTTAGTTCAAACTCACCAAAAACATAAAGGAAAAGAACCTATATTTGATCAATCAACCAAGAACAACTCAGAAGTTTGGTTTGTTCCCAAGAGTAACCTTAGTGAATTGAGTACACCCTTAGTATCTTCTCACTTAGATATGGATATGAGTTACATAATGACTTGATGAGAGAGGGAAGAAATGGATAAACACCTTGGTGACATATTTGAAAAACATAGAGATACTATTTTGTTTGGTAACCCCTCATATGAAAATTGATTAGCCTCACACTTTATCTCAAATAGATATTTGGATGCGCAACAAAGAGTGGAAAGAGTAAAGAGGGAAGCATATCAAGAAGAAAAATCACAACATGAAGGCCAAGATGATGAACCTTATGGCACTTATGTGAATCCAACATACACCAATTATATATTTAGATATTTAAGACCAAGTTCACCTCTCAAAACAACTTCAAGATACATGAGTGAAAGACTTACGAAAATTGAGCATGAAAAGAAAGCCTTACTAGATGAACAAGATGAAAATGAAGAGCAATTTAGAATCCTAGTGTTGGAAATAAAAACCTTTTTTTGGAGATAGAAAGGGAAGCCTACCAGGAGGAGCAAGATAGACTCTTGGCTCAACAACTTAATGATCAATTAAACATGTGTGTTGGTGGTGGAAACAACTCTCCTCCATCCACCCCTCCTAAGACAATGCAAAGTAGAAGATGTTCAAGAAAACCTTCATGGTCTCTTAGCCTAAAGGAAGGAGGGCTTCAAGACATGATCATTATAGGAGATGAACACCTCTTACGAATTCAAGACAACCTTCACAATGTGCTCATCATGATTCACACTATGGGGGTAGTAGCTTGAGTTTTGATCTCAACTTCCAAGGCTTCATGAAGATACAACAAGAACCACTATTCTAGTAGTATGTGGAGAGATACTTAGAGTAATAAAAAAAACAAGTTCCTAGAGAGTTTAATCAACAAGGGTGCAAGAGTCCCATACAACTTTGATGTTTACAAGAAGATTAAGAAGCAAAGTCCATCTCAAGAAGAAGTGATCAACCAAATTAAAAGTATGATGGAAAAGATATTGAAACCCAAGAGTTCATTCTCACTTGATTCACTTTTTCCTAATCCTTTTGACAAAAGTGTTAACATGAAAGACTTCCCTAGAAAGATTGAGACCCCTCAATATGACTAGTATGATAGGAATGGAGATCCACATGATCATGTGCCTCAATTATATATCATGATTTTTAAATTCCATCAAGATGATTTGTACCTCATGAGGTTGTTCCCAAGGAGTCTTAAAGATCAACCAATGGAATGCTTCACCAACATAACTCCCCCCCCATTAAGACTTTCAAAGAGCTTGTCCATAGATTTGTCCAACACTATGCATACAACCTTTCAAGATCTATCACCATGTTGGACTTATGCAACTTAAAGAAAAATCAAGGGGAATCCTATGTCACTTTCTTGAAAAGGTGGAGATGACAATGCTCTCGCTACTCTAGGACCATCCCTAAAAATGAGAAGATTGATATCCTTGTTAGAAAATTGGTTTGTGAAATGTGGTATGAAGTTAGGAAGATGGTTTTTGACTCCTTTGACACCATGGTTGAAACTGTATATAGGATTGAGGATATTTTGAAAGAACGAGGAATTTTGACCAAACATGGAAACAACAACAACAACAATAGTGGTCAAAATAAAAATCCTAAAAAGGATAAAGGGAAGAATTCACACTACAATAGGAACTAAAAAGTGGTCAATGATGGAGTTGTGAATTCCTCCAAACCCAACAATCAAGTTGTTCTCCACTTGTCTAGTGTTATTCAAACCATGAAAATCACAAAAAGATCAAGCCAAGATACCAAGATAGGCCTAAGAAAGAGAGAACATCAAAAAAAAATCTTGTTCTTTTGATGGAAAGAGAAGATGTTACCCTTGATGACATTAGAACTTCCACATCAAGACATCCCAAACCTTCATGGTGTAAACATCCTAGTCGTAGTTCAAAAACAAGTTCATATGAGTATGGGTGGGACTCCTTCTCAGAGCCTTCCACAATTGACATGGATGTTGATTTCATCCACACTTATAGCTCTCAACCTAAGGTAGTCAATGAGTCACATGTAGGATTAAAAGATTTGATCTCACATGTTTTCTTAGTGGATGATTCTTCACTTGTTAGGAAAAATCCCGATTTAGGTAACTTAGAGGGATACTTGATGGACTTTGACTCTTCGATCACCAAAGATGATAACATTCAAATTTACAACCTTGAACTAGTCATTGAATTACCTCTTATTCATCTTAACCTCACTGATTGGTCCCAATGCTATCAAGAACCTAAGCTATTAACATTTCAAAATGATTATGAGATAGCTTGTTACTTGAATGCCACTAAACCTATAGTCTCTTTCACCAGTGAACCGTCTACCAGCATGATAGAGCCAAACATCAAGTACCTTAGTCACAAAATAAAAATAAAAGAAAATCAAAAGAATAGGAGTTTTGATGGCAAAAACTATAGTCTGGTGGTGTCAGAACCAAAAAAAGTAAAAAGAAATGATGTATCTCAGGGGAAAACCTCTTTGACCCTAAGGATGAGGTACTTGATCATCTCCCTAACTACTTTTAGATAGATCTATTGGCAACTGGGTATATGTAGATATGTAAATATTTTCATTAATGGCAACACATGATGTACATGCTTGTAGTAAACCTTGAAAATAAAGATACTTAGCTTTTTGGTACTCAAAAAATTGTCTAAGTATGGAAATGATTTACAACAATGTATTATTTTATATGCAACTAGTTTATACGATGTTATTCTTGAGAAAGAAGATATATGGGAATAGTATACATGTTGATGATGATGTGTATAACTTTAGACATCAGTATAGATAGTATGGAAGAGAGATATTTAAGATGTACAAAACATCATAATGAAAGGTAAAGGAATTATTTTTTTTACAAAATAATTACTTGACCAATTAGGGATGACATACTAGATGATATTTAAGATGTAGAGAACATCAGAATGAAAGGTAAATGAATTATTTTGTTTACAAAATAATTACTTGACCAATTAGGGATGGCATCTTAGATGTTTACTCTAAGTTGGGAAAGTTTATTTTGGTCCTAGCCAACCTTGCAACAATTTGTGAAAAGGCATGGTATTTATGCAAAGACATCTTGCAAGATTATTTGGAACTGACATATGAAAGTTGTGAATGCAAAGTTTTGTATCATATGCAGAAGTGAATTTTTGATAACCTGATTTTGTGATTTGAAATTGAACTGAGGTTAGAGATCAGCTGAAAGAAGATACAACATCCATACTTTTGTATTGGAGGAACTTTAATGTTAGCTTAAAGAATAAATTTGACAACTGAGTGTCAATACACTTAACCAAGATCAAGAATAGGTGCTGAGTGCAATAGATGCCGAGTAATCTTCAGGTGCTGAGTAAAGTGTAGGTGCCGAGTAAAGTGTAAATGCCCAGTGAACATCAGGTGTCGAGTAAAGTTTAGATGCCGAGTAACACAGTTTTGCGTAAGTGCCGAGTAACTCAGTAGAACAGCATGTGCCGAGAAACAGAAATATTTCAGGAGCTGACTAATCCAGGATATCAGCATAAGAGTTTGGAATCACACAAACTATGATGAAAACAGTCTTTATAGCCGACATAAGGAAATCTCGAAGGATTTAATGATCAGATCGAATCTTTTATATATCCTATGTAATTTGCATGCAACCAATAAGAAAAATGATAAAGGCATGCAACCAATCAGCAAAAGATAAGTATTAAGTGGAAATGAAGATTGAATATGGATCGTAGATCCAGACCTAACCCTAAATCCTCGAATGTCTTTATAAGGAAGATGATATCTCATAGAGAAGATATGATAGAGAAGGAGATGATGAAGATGATGATATAGAGGAGAAGATATAGAGTGGTCGATATACTATTTTCAGAAGCGAAAGATATCAGATCACAAAGGATCAAGATCAGATGAAGCAGAACAGAGCCAGCATTCAGCAATCAAGGATTGTAAACTATCAGGTTCATTTTACCTAATACTTTCTAGCCATTGTATTAGCATGGAAATCCTATGGTGATAGGTTAGCTTAACAGCTATTTATTTGATCCTAGAGATAGGTGATTAAATCCTTTAATAGGGTGAAACTTCATGTTAAGTGTTTATAAATCCTCTAACCAGGTCACTATTGACACAGTGTAAAGCCTTTAACAGGGCAAACCATCAGAAGTGGTTAAACAATATTGCTGCAGTAATTTTTGTGGGTATCATCCCCACCCCAGTTTTACCTTCTTATTCTTGGAGGGTTTCTGGGTTACCAATTTTAGGTGTTATGTGTTATTGATGCATGTGTTAGTTTCATGTTTACTTAATGTATTTACATGCATGCAATTTATTTCCACATAAAAGTTTTATAGGAAAAATTTTAGTACTTCTGATTCACCCCCCCCCTCTCATAAGTACTCTTTCCACATTTGAATATTCCAACATTTAATTAGTTATTTGGGTAGTGAGCTCTTCTTGTTATTAAAAGTCCATGTTTGGGTAGTGAATTCTTCTTACACACATTGTACCACAACTCCTGATAGGGTTGGAATCTCCTAACAGGGATTCAAAGTCTCCTAACAGGGAATCATATCTAGTGAATGAGTTTATAGACTCCTAATAGGGTCCATCCTCTAAAAAAGAACATATATATTAGTATATCTTTGTGGGAATCATTCCCACCAGAGTTTTCCCTCGGTTAGGGTTTCCCTATTTAACAAAATATGGTGTTATGAGTTTTCTCTATGCATAGTTACTTTTACTATTCAACATTACTTGTTTACTTTCTTATGGATGGTTCAAAGTAATAAATAATATCTAGTTGGTGACAAAAGTTTGTAGAATACTAATTCACTCCCCCTCTCAATATTCCCTATTTCTAACAGGATCTTCAATGCTTATTGAACCAACATAAGCAGTCAATTTGGGTACAGATGAGGCCCCATAGATAGTACACTTGGCTCAGTCCTTGTCACTACAAGAAAAAGAAGCTTACACTAAGTTCTTACAGAAAAAGAAGAACAAATTTGCATGGAATTATTCAAATATTCCAATGTTGGACACTAATCTTATCATGCATTGCTTGTATATAGCTCCAGGTGTCAAACTAGTTAAATAGAAATTGAGAATGATTCATCCTCACATAGCTCTCCTAGTCAAAGCAGAATTATAAAAACTATTGAGTGTTGGATTTATGCAATCTGTAGATCTCAAACATAGTACCTATATCTAAACATGATAAATCCATTTGTGTATGCACAGATTTCTGAGATCTTAAAAAAGCTTGACCAAAAGATGATTTTCCACTTCCAACATAGACATAATAGTGGATATGACTATGGATTATGATATTTATTCCTTGATGGAAGGTTTTTTTAGATACTATTAGATTAAGATAGCTCTTGAAGGTTAAGAAAAGACTGCATTCACTTGTGCATGGGGTACCTATTGTTGGAACGTTATGCCTTTTGGATTAAAAAACATAGGAGCCAACCATCAATGGGCTATGACCATAATTTTTCATGACATGATGCATAAAAACATGGAATATTATGTGGATGACATCTTGGCCAAGTCTAAGAAAAGAGAAACACATTTAGATTATTTAGAATTCATTCTAGATAACATGCAACAATTTCAATTAAGGTTAAATCCTAAAAAGTATGCATTTAGAATCACCTCCGAAAAACTTCTGGGCTTCATCATTTCAGCAAGGGTAATAGAGGTAGACCCTAATAAAGTCCAAGAAATCATAGACATGTCACCTCCTAGAAACATTAGTCAAATGAGGAGTCTTCAAGGATGTCTTCAATCCATAAGGAGATTCATTACACAGTTGGAAAATAGAGCTCAACCTTTTAACAAGAACTTATACAAAGGAGTCAAATGTGTTTGGAATGATGATTGTCAAAAGAGCATAGATCAAATAGAGAAATACTAGGAAAATCCTCCTATTTTAATGCCTCCTATCCTAGGGAAACAACTTATTATATACATTTCAGTGACATAATCTTCCTTGGGGGAACTTGATGAACATGGGAAAGAAAGAGCAATATACTAAATTAGCCACACCATTGAGAAATATTTCCTTGCATTTGTGTTTCCTTCCCAAAATTTGTGACATTACATGCTTGTGCACACTATAAACCTCATAGAAAAATAGATCCACTCAAGTATTTACTAGATAAGGTTACCCTTACTAGTAGACTTGCTAAATGGATGATGATCCTTTTAGAGTTTGACATAGAGTACATTGAGTGTAACACAATCAAAGGACAAGCCATACAAGATCAATTGGTTGATTTCCCAATACACAATAATACACCTATTCAAGTTGACTTCCTAGATGAACACCTCATGTATATGATTGAAAGAACATGGAAGATGTTATTTGATGGATCCTTTATGAAAAATAGTTCAGGATCTCGTGTGTTGTTTGTTTCTCCTCATGGGTATATGATTCCTAAGTCTTACAAGTTATTGTTCCCATGTACAAACAACATTACTAAGTATGAAGCTTTAACAAATAGACTTAAGATGGCCATAGAATGGAGAATCAAAAAGTTATACATCTATGGGGATTCACATATGATAATCAACCAAGTCAATGATAAATATCAAACAAAAAATGAGAAAATGGTTCTTTACAAGTAAATGGTTGATTCATTGAAATGATACTTCACATTTGTCACATTTCAGCAAATCCCTAGAGTAGAAAACAAAGTAGCTGATGCTATGGCTTCACTTGCTTCACTCCTTCAATTAGAGAAACATGAATCTAACTTTGAATTTCTAGTGGAAGAGCTATATCACCCTATGTATGACTCCCACGAAAGTCATGTCTTTTGTACCCTTGTTGGTTGTGAGTCATCATGTTATGGTGCCATTTAGTCATGCCTTTGTGATGGAATTATATATGAAACATTTAATCAATTTGAACTCAAAAACCTTACCTAAAACACCTCTCACCATTCCCTTATCTTTGGTGATTTGTATAGGAGGGGTCTAGATGGAACACATCTTAGATGCTTAGAAAAGGAAGAATCCAACTAAGTGTTAGTTGACATCCATGAGGGCATATGTGGGGGACATTCCAATGGTGTTTCCATGGCCCAAAGGTTGCTTACGGTGAGGTACTATTGGCCTATGATGTAGATTGATGTTGTAGCTTTTGCAAAGTCATGTGAAAAGTATCAAAAACATTGTAACTTGATACATGCTCCAAGAAATGAGCTCATTCATTCTATATCTCATTGGCCATTTTAGCATTGGTACTTTGGTTTTGTTGGCAAGATTCATCCCAACTCATTAAGTGGACACAAGTTTATTATCATTGCTACTGATTACTTCACTAAATTGGTAGAAGCTATCCCACTTTCTATTTTCTTGGAAAAGATAGTCTCTCTATTCATTTTGAACCATATCATCTATTGATATGGAGTATCTTTTGAGATTATCACTAACAATGGAGGCTAGTTCAAAAATAAAGACCTTAAACAACTCTGCAAGAAATTTAAGATGAAACAACATTGCTCCTCGATTACTTCTCACAAGGAAATGGTCAAGCAGTGGCATAAAAAAAAAGCATTTTTTAAAATTCTACATAGAACAGCTTGTAAGAGTGATAGAGATTGTCACTTATATATAAATATGGCTTTGTGGGCTTATAGAATGAGTATTCATACTCCTACAGGGGCTATGCCTTTTCCCCTTACATATGGCACTAAAGTAGTATTACCTTTAGAGATTGAGATTCCTTCACTTAGAGTTTCCCTCAAAGGTCTAGTTACAGATGAATACTACCATACCATGAGACTTCAAGAGTTAGAACTTATAGATGAGAAACATTAAGCATCATTTGACCATATGAGGATTTATTAAAAGCACATGTCCAAATCCTTCAACAAAAGAGTTCGACCTAGAGAATTCCAAGTGGGAGATCTTGTCCTATGTGAAAATCCTAAGAATCAATAGCATAGAGATCAAAAGGGAAAATTTGAACCTAATTGGCTTGGACCTTACATCATTACAATAAATTTTGGGTCAGGTGCTTATTTACTATCTACAACAGTGGGAGAGAAACTCATTAATCCTATCAATGTCTTGCACCTGAAAAAGTTCTATCCATGAAGCCCATTCTATCTAGGCACATCCTTTGTACATACTTATTGATCTTGAAAAAATTCAAAAAAATTGATACATTGTTAAAAATTCTAAAAATTAAAAAATGCCCTAGAAAAATGATCATGTTAGTGAAAACCTAGAGATAGGGGCTTTGATGTATCTCCAAAAAAAAAAATCCAAATAAAATTTTTAAAAAAAAATAACAATAAAATCCAAGTGTTGAAAACCTAGAAATGGGCGCTACTTGAGGCCTTTTCACCCTCGTTTCTTAGCTTGTGTCCTCGATACTTAGCCTTTCTCCATCATCCCTTGTCCTTGTTGCCTTGGTTTGGAATTAGTCTTTGTCTTTGTCTAGGGGGCATAACTATGTTAGCTTTAGTCTCTTGGATGTGTTAGTCTTTAGGACACCTCAAAAATGATGTTTTCTTTAACACCACCTCAACTATATTTTTCAATACAACCCCTAACATCGAGAGTTTTTCAACATTTATCCTATTGGTCTTACCTAGTTTTGTCATGTGATCTTACCTACTTGCAAGTATTTGATCCTTATCCTTAGAACTCAGTATTAGTTAACATAATTAAATTTTTAAACACAACACTTAATGCTTGAGCTATGTCATGATATTTTCTTTGTGTGTTGATTATTATTGATTTTTTTTGAGTGTCCTTGTCTAATAAGTCTCTTTGGTGTGCATAGCTAGAGGACTAGGGACATGAGGCATGTTTTTTTCCTTTCTGCTTGTGAGTGTGGTCTTGAAAATATAGAATGTCTCTTGTTGTCCCCTTGAAACACTTAGGATATTTGAGGCATCATCCTTGACTATTTTTGCATAGCCATTCTTATGGTCATCCTAACATCTATGCCTTGATCTGAGCATGGTTTTGCGACATTAAAATTGGGTAAGATAACATCAAAGTCATCTTGACCTTTATGTCTTTAATGCTTATGTTAGAATCTTTCCACATTCCAATTTGATATAAATCACATTTATATCTTTATAGTTGTGCTTGTGATTAGTGATGATTGTGTGATTTTCAATGTCCGTTAATAATGGCCCAATGATGAAAATAAGTTTCTTAACATTATCTGATGAATGATGAACACAAAATCCTATGTTATAGTTGCTCTATTGAAAGTACACCTTTGCATTCTCATGTAGCTTGCATTGTTATACTTCATGTTAGTTTTCATTTTTAGGCTGCATTATAAGTTTGAGAGGGTTTTTTTTCCCTACATCTTTCTTGTGGACTTTTAATCAACTATGGTCATGTTTTGATCATCATTTCCTTATATTCTTTCATGATCTCTGCAATCAAAATTTTCTATCTTAAATAGTTGATTGTTATTGGGGCATTCTATTTCTTAAGGTAAATCCTCTTTCTTCTCTCCATTTCTTTGTACCTCTTCCAAACTTCTATTTTCCATTTGCTTTCACCACACATTTTTTCTTCTAATTCAACCTTGTGGCATAATATTTCATGTTTGATGATCTACCTTGGTTATGTGATCATTATATCTTTCATCTTACATCAAGAACCTTATCTTTAGTTCGATTTGATCAAATTTATCAATTTTTTGTTTCTCCTCTATCTCATTTTGATTTCAATCACAAGGGGGTAGTACCTATTAAACCTCAATCCTTGATTTAGCTTTATCAATCCTATCAATTGCTCCACTTGAGGAAACCTTGCTTGAGATTCTTATCTTGGACATGTCAATTACCTATTTATAGGGGTCTTGGCCTTGACTTTTTCAATCAACTTATCTTTGTCTTGATGTGTTCTTGTTTGTCGATCACACATCTAGGTTGTTTTGTGATCTCAAATCAATCTCACACTTGAACTATATTCTTTGATTGCATGTGTTCCCATAAAGATCACACATTATTCAAAGAGTGGCAAATGCATGCACCCCAAAATGGTCACCTAGAATATGGGCTCCCATTCTTCAATTTATCAATTTATGAAATCAATTTATCAATTTCCAAAATCAATACCTTGCAATATTTTCAGTTCAAATCAATTTTCTTGATCAAATTATAATTAATTCAATTATTTAAATATTTTTGAAGGCTTGTTATTTTCATCAATAATCTTATTTAATTAAAACAAAATATCCCTTTTAAATAAATAAAATAATCTTATTTAATTAAAAGAAAATTTCTCTTTTAATTAAATAATCTTATCATATTTAATTAAAAATAAAATCCATCTTTTAATTAAATAAATAATCCTCGCTTAAAGCTCTCTTTTTGATGAATTAATGAAATAAATCAAATAAACATAAATAAAGATTCCTTTTTTGTGCATATATCTAAGTGGTGGGCTTTTTCCTCTCACTTGCCTTTTTTTGGGGATTTATCCCACATTGATCTTGAGGATGCATTCCTCTCCACACTTTCCTTTATAAGGAGCCCTCTCCTTCTCATTTTGATAGATCAAGATTTTATTGTTATGCTGCAAGTTTGGAGAGTGATTTTGGAGGAGAGCTTGGACATTGAAACTTTTCTTTTATTGTCTTCTTTTCTCATTCATCCATGTAAATCCATTTAGATTACTCTTGCACTTGCATGTTAGATTAGATTTATATTTCCTTTCATTGAATAATCTTGCATTTGCATTTCCTTTCATAGATTAGTTTGTTTTCATGCGTTGTATCATATAGAATAGCTTCCATTTTCATTTACATGCACATTTGATGATCATGGAGACTAGTACTCTTTATTTTTCTCTTTGAATCTCTCATTATATGGTGTACTTTCTTTGGCACAAACTAGGTCTAAATTGAGGGCCTCCATTATAAAATCTTGCACTCCATGAATAGAGAGCTATGAGTCGCCATTTGAGACCTCATTCTTGAGAAATCTTGGATATAATGATTCATAGAAGTGTGTCAACATTTTAGCACACAGTAAGGAGTTGAAGAAGCAAGTTCTTCTTCTATGTAAATTCCATAATCATGAGGCTTATTCCCTTGTAAAAGCCTATGTCACAATGGAATTACCTCTAAGCCATGCAAAGGATGTTAAAACACTCTTTTAATCAATGACAAAGTAAATGTAGATGCAATACATATATTACTATTATTTATGTATATGTATGTGTGTGTATATACATATGTATATGTATATATATGTATGTATGTATGTATGTATGTATGTATGTATGTATGTATATATATATATGTATGTATGTATGTATATATATATATATACATACATACATACAAATATGTGTGTGCCAATATATGTATATATACAAAGAGATCTTGGCACAATAGAAAAATTGATCTAGCTGCATACATATTTCATAATCCAAATAATAATAAAATAAAACTCACTCAACCTATGCTAAGTGACTTAGCTCAAGATCCTGCACAAAAATAAGGCGGACAAGGAAAAATGGGCAGAGTTTGTAAGAAATTTTACAAAAACATATCATAGCAGGATCAACTACAATTTTCCAAGGTGATAAAATTGCATTTATAGATGTATGTATGTATGTATCTATATTTGTGTGTGTATATGTATGTATGTATGTACACACACACACACACACACACACACATGCATATGTATACACGCACACACACATGTGGATGTGTGTCTATGTATGTATGTGTGTATATATACAAAGATCTTGTGGATTGTGGAGATCAGTGGAGATGTGGGATTTCATTGCCATACCCTTGCGATCGTTGCATTTCATTGTCTTGCCCTTGTGATTTTTGCATCTTGTTGTTATGCCCTTGTGATCTCTATATGTGTGTGTGTGTGTGTGTGTGTGTGTGTATGTATATATATATATGTATATGTATATGTATATATATATATATGTATATGTATATGTATATATATATGTATATATGTATATATATGCATATTCATGTATATACATATATACATATGTTTATGTATATATATATACATACATATATATAGACACACACACAGACACACACACACACATGTGTGTGTCTATGTATGTATGTATATAAACAGAGAGATTTTGGAACAACAAAAATAAAATAAAACTCACTCAACATGTAGCATGACCACAGATGCCATGACAACACCTATTGGTAAGTAGATTCCTCTTTTTCTCTCTCATTTTTCATGTGTTTATTTCACTTAAACTATTATTTCTTAGGGGTATTTTGTAATATTGGATTCATTTTATGCAGGATGCGATAAGGGCATTCCTGGAGATACCCATGTTAGATGTATGAGAATCACTAAAGAATTTTGATGAATTGCTTGCAAGTAATGAAGAGAAGGAGGTGATGAGGACATTATAGGTACTTTAAATATTGATCCTTTCTTAAATATTTTAGATGTTAATGGGGAATTTATATAGATCCATGAGCTAAAGAAGTGATTTGAAATCTGCAAGTTAAGTTGTATGTTGTAATAAGGTCACAACCCCTTTATTGTTACTCTCTAGAAATTGTATCAGTTAGGGTAAAAGAAAATCCTATGGACTTAAGTTGGTTTAACAACCATTTGTAAATCCTTTAACAAGGTGGCATTCTAACTGAATGTTCTAAAGTCCTCTAACCAGGCCCACTTCTAATAGGATGGTTAAATCTTTTAACTAGGTCACATTTAACATTGTGTTGTAGCCTTTAATAGGGTAGGCCTTTCATAGGACATCACTTTAGAAGAGTGAAAATTGAGTAGCATGTTATTGGTGGTTTTTCCCAAATTGGATTTTCACATAAATCACTCTGTTATGTGTTGATCTTTTCATGTGTTATGCTTGCATGTTGATTTATAGTAACTTGCTGAATAAGAATGTTTTAAGTTTGGATGAATAAATAGTTAGGTGGGCACACTTTACTTGATGAAAAGTTTGAATAGGACATTTGGACCTTGAATAACTGATTCACCCCCCCTCTCAATTATTCTAAATCTTTTCTAACAATTGGTATTAGAGCCATCTACTGATTTAGTTTCAAGGTACTAGAAGCAGGAAGATCAAGATGTCCAAGAGAGAAGTTCCCAAGCTCAACAAAGATAACTTCGTTGCATGGTAGAGTCTGATGAAACTGCACCTTGGATCAATAGGTGATTATGCAAAAACCTCAATTGGAGTAGAGCATGTAGATCTAGCTAGACCCCTCTTTGCAGATGATTTGAACAAAAGAAAGGAACACAATCAAGCAATGCTAAAGATTGCCTTTGCACTTAGTTATGCTAAATTTGACGATATCAAAGATGTGATACTACATTCAAGATGTGGAAACCCTTGTCAAATATCAATGGAGGAGATCAGAATGTTTAGAGAACAAAGAGAGAAAGGCTTAGAGGAAAGTTTGATGACATGAAAATGGAGGAAGGTGAGAATACTACTCAATATGGCTCCAAAATGAAAGAAGTGGTAAGTGCAATAAGAAGTCTAGGTGGTCAATTGGAAGAAGAGACTGTCAATAGCAAATACATGAGAACCATACTCCCTATCTATGCTATTAAATTTTTAGCCATCCAAGAGCTAAGGTGTGTACAAGGAAACACACTAACCTTTGAAGGAATAGTGGGAGGACTTACTACATTTGAACTGTCCAACTTTGATAACTACAGACCTGAGAACCTTGAATCTACTTTCAAGGCCAAGCTGACATTGAAAGACACTGAGGAGGTGAAATCAAAGGAGAAGAGTAGAAAAGGAAAACATGCATCTAGTGACAACAACACAAATAAGGAAGATGTGGAACAGTTGGAAGCACTACTGGCTAGAAGATTCCATAGAGGAAAAGGTAAATTCAAAGCTAAGCTGCCTATCATTTGTTTTAATTGCAATGAAGTAGGTCATATTTCTACAAGGTGTACACAAAAGAAGAACTACAAAGAAAACAAGTACAAGAACAAGAGAGAAGATGATAGTAGAGATTACAAGGACAAAGGAAAAATATGCTACATTATTGAAGAAGATTCTGATGAGAATGATGATGAAGTAGTTTATATAGCCATGAAGGATGAATTAGATGAAGATGAAGCAAAAACACCAGTAACTTATGTGAACAATAATAACAAGTGGATCATAGACAGTGGGTGCTCACATCACATGATATGAGACAAAAGTAAGTTTATTACCTTTACTCAGCATGATGGAAATAGTGTTAGATTTGGTAATGATGCTCCATGTCAAATCAAAGGAAAAGGTTCAATTAAACTTACATTAAAAATTTCATGTGATAATGCATACTATGTTGAAGGATTAAACTACAATTTGTTGAGTGTCTCACAGTTAGGCAATGTAGGTTACAAAGTAGAATTTGGAAACAAAACTGCCAAAATCTATGACACTAATGGAAACCTGAAAAGAAAAGGTGAACAAACTAGAAGTAATCAGTTTTACCTAGATATGGAAGATGCAACTTGTCTTGTTGTTAGACTTGATGATGTGTGGCTATGGCATAAAAGATTATGTCATGTTAACTTTGACAATTTGATTAGCATTAGCAAAAAGAAAAAAGTTAGAGGTTTGCCCAAATTGAAGAAACCTGAAAACATAATATGCAAACAATGTCAACAAGGGAAGATGACTAAATCAAGCTTTAAAAGCAAAACCTGCACTTCCAAAGAAGTACTAGAGCTAGTCCATAAAGATTTACATGGACCAATAGAAGTGCAAAGCTACCTAGGAGACAAATACATAATGCTATTTGTAGATGACTATTCTAGGATGATGACTGCCATGTTTTTAAAGTAAAAATTTGATGCATTTCAAATGTTCAAGTGGTATTAGGCTAGAGTTGAGAAGGAAACAGGAAAAAGTTTGAAGTACCTAAGATTAGATAGAGGAGGATAGTTTACATCAAAAGAATTTGAGATATTCTACAATGACAAAGGTATCAAAAGGAAAACATCACCACCAAGAACTCCACCACAGAATGGTATTGCTGAAAGAAGAAATAGATTAGTAATAGACTATGCCAAAATCTTGATGATGGAGAAAAATATTGCTCTAAAGTACTAGAGAGAAGCTATAAGTACTATTGTTTACACCCTAAATAGAGTCCAAGTCAAGAAAGGAACAACTCCAACACCTTTTGAATTATGGTATGGTCACTCACCTAATGTAAAACATTTCAAAATATTTGTTCATAAATGCTATATTCTTAAAAATATTAGAAATGGAAAGCTAGATGCAAAAAGTGATGTTCCTTGGATACTCCACTAGAGGTAAGGCATATAAGTGTTTGAATACTTACACTAACAAGATAGTGGAGAGTGCAAATGTAAATTTTGATGAGCATGCAGAAGTTCAAGTTGATGAAACTAAGAAACCAAAAGATTATAGATCTTTTGTATACTTCTATGAAGGAATAACTGTTGAAGATAATGCTGCCAATCAAGTTGGGAATCAACAACAAATTTTAGTATCAATCGAGTCATAGCTAGTGAATTCTGAGCTGCATTCAGAAGTCAAGTTGCAGAATGAAGAAAATGCATGTTTTGATTCAAAAAATAGTACACATAAAAGAGATGATGAAATACCAGATGGAGAAGAGCAAAATAACTCTAAAGCTAAAGAATCAATATGGAAAGAAGGATAGAATCAAGACTAGCCAAGTATGTGAGAAGACATCACCCTGCAGAACAAATCATTGGTGACAAGGATGCAGAACCAATGATAGCGAATAGACTAAGAAATGAATCTTATTTTCTGAGCAAGGTTGAACCCAAAATAGTGAAAGATGCTCTACAAGATGATGACTAGTATAAAGTTATGGAAGAGGAGATAGACTAGATTAAGAAGAATAAGACCTAGACCTTAGTTTCAAGATCAGTTGATAAGAATGTAATTGGTACCAAATAGGTGTTTAGGAATGAACTTGATGAGAATGTTGAGATAACTAGAAACAAAGCCAAACTAGTTTACAAAGGCTATGCACAAGAAGAATGACTAGATTATGGGGAAACATTTGCCCCTATTGCAAGAATGGAAGGAGTAAGAACACTGCTTGAATATGCTTCTTACAAAGGTTTCAAGGTCTACCAAATGGATGTAAAGTTTTCTTTTCTGAATGCTATACTAGAAGAGGAAGTCTACATAAAACAACCAGAGGGATTTGTTGATGATAACAACAAAGATATGGTTTGCAAACTGCATAAGATACTCTATGGTTTGAAGCAAGCACCTAGAGCATGGTACGAGAGACTGCACAAATATCTTGTGAAGATAGGATTTGAGAGAATAGATGACAACAACAACCTATATATCAAGGTAGAAAAAGGTAAAGACATTTTAATATCTGAAATCTTTGTTGATGATATAATATTTGGAGGAAAAGATGTTCTATGAAAAGATTTTGCTGACCAAATGAAACATGAGTTTGAATTGTCAATGTTTGGAGAAATCAATTTTTTTACTGGATTGCAAGTATATCAACTGAAGCATGGAATATTTGTAATCCAATCAAAATACATCAAGGAGATACTCAAGACATTTGGATTAGAAGACTCAAAACTAGTCAACACACCAATGGTGACATAACATAAGTTATCAAAGAATGATGAGTCAGCTGAAGTGAATCAAACAATGTATAGATCAATGATTAAAAAGTTGCAATATGTTTTACATAGTAGACTAGACATTGCATTAGTTGTTAGAATAGTGGCAAGATTTTCTACAAATCTAAAGGAAAATCATCTAATGGTAGTGAAAAGAATACTGAGGTACCTAAAATTAACTGATGACTTTGGTCTGTACTACAAAAGGAGTGAAAATTTTGAATTAAGAGCCTACACTGATGCATTTGGAGAGGTAATATTCATGATAGAAAAAGCAACAGTGGAGGAGCACTTTTCTTGGGAAGAAGATTGAATACATGGACCAACAAAAAACAAAGTTGTACCTCATAGTCCACAACATAAGTTGAATATGTTGTAGCTACTATCAATTGCACTAATATTGTATGGACTAAACATTTTCTACAAGGTATTAAGGAAGAGGTGACTAAACCTGTGATAATTTATTATGATAATAAAAGTGCCATCAACATATCAAAAAATCATGTAATGCATGCCAAAATAAAGCATATTGCAATCAAGTATCACTATGTCAGAGAATTGGTGGAAGACAAACAAGTGAAGATGGAATATGTTAGCTTTAGCTCAAAGGAACAGATTGCTGACATCTTCACAAAAGCACTACTTAAAGATGCTTTTGAGTATCTTAGAGGTAATTTAGGGGTGATACCCCTAGCCAAGGCTACTTAAGTAAAAACAAAGATTTCCCTGCATCAAAGGAATTGATTGTTAAAGTATTACACATTGATGTAGAGGGTACTTACTTTAAGACTATTCCTAAAGTAATTAAAGTGATAAAGTTTCAAATCAGTCACAAGCAAGGTGACAGAGGGAGAAATTGAAAGAACTTGCAAATGCTACACTTGCATGATAATATGTTGAGATAATATGTCTTTGGCATTTCTGTCAAAGAGGGAGAAATATCAAAAACTGATCAATAGTTGAGGGAGAAGATGAAGAAGTTGATTAGAAAATATGGATAGAGTAAGAAGGGTAGAAAGGAAGATAAGCAATGCATACAGAGGGAGAGAATGTAAGAAGGGCAGAAAGGAAAGAAAAAGGATACAAAAGTTGATCAACAATTGAGGGAGAAGATGAAGAAGCTGATCAGAAAATATGGACAGAGTTAGAAGGGTAGAAAGGAAGATGAGCAATGCATATAGAGGGAGAGAATGTAAGAAGGGCAGAAAGGAAAGAAAAAGGATGCAATAGCTAAGAAGGAGAAGTGGAAGTAAAGCAATTCGAATAGAAGATCAAGAGATGAAGAAATTGTGTAATCTAATCCAATTTTCTTTTTGGCATTTGACTTACGGTTCTAACCTAGTTAGCATCTTGATAACATGGTTAAATAGTTTGGTTTGATGGTTGATCAATTTCGTTTGCCATCAATGCTAAAGAAGGAGATTGTTGGAAATCTGATTGAAAAGATCATTGTGAGAAGAAGACTGATTGAAAGAGGGATATTGTTGTTAAAAGAATGTTTTCAATCACTATTTTGTCATTGATGTCAAACCTGCTATTTGTAGGAATGACAATTTCTTATAAGATCCAAGTACTAACACTTAGTTGATTGATGAAGAGGATTTAATTAACAAGATGTAACAAAAAAACCTAAGGGAAAGGTTGAGTTATGGTTTTGTGATGAAGTGCAAGGATTAGCCAAGATAATGGTTAAATGATGCATTTGTAACATATTCAAAGACACAGAGGATGGTCACACTTAGAAACACTAGAAGTATAAGTTGGGACAAGATTGATTGCAAAGCTTAAACTAAGTTCATTAGTGACTGCCGAGCAAGTTACTTTAAGTCGAGAAAATTTTTAGTTGGAGCTGAGCAAATGCAAAATCTAATGTGTGTCGAGTAAACTTCAGATGTTGAGTGAAGTTCAAGTGTCGAGTAATATAGAGGGTGCCAAGCGTCAGAAAAACTTAGTGGACATTGAGTGAATCTACAATAAGTGTCAAGCATCAATAAAATGTAGTTGATGTCGAGTAACACAGTATGTGTCAAGCATCAGAATTTCAATAGTGTTGAGCTATTACATTATTTGAAAAGTCAAAGATTTTCCAAATCTAAGCCAACAAGTTTGTTACCTTGAATTTTATGAACTAGCTGGAGGATAAGGATGATGAGCCGGTGGTACAAAATTCTATGTAAACCATTTTTGAGAAAATTCAAAAGGATTATTCATGATGTTTCTAGAAGGAAAAAAATGTGAGTTAGATTCAATGAATCCTACCTAACCCATTGAAATAGAAATTAAAGGAGAGAAGAATTGAGTGGGAAAAGAAATTTTAGACTTCTATTTAAGGAGTCACAAACCAAGAAACAAGAGCTGCTAAAGTGCCAAATTGCAAAGTGGTTAAAGGGTGTCAAGAAAAAGACATCTAGGAGAAGGAAGAATAGAGCATAGAGACTCTGCTTCAACAAGTGGTCAGGAAGAGAGGAATGCACTAGTATATTAAGCATGGAGATTCAAGGAGACAAAGCTTGAAAGGAGGAAAAGCTGCCAGAGCTACAGAAGCTGAAAGCCAGGCAAATGAAGAAGAGCTAAAGAAGTGATTTGAAACCTGCAAGTTAAGTTGTATGTTGTAATAAGGTCAGAACCCCTTTATTGTTACTCTCTAGCAATTGTATTAGTTAGGGTAAAAGAAAATCCTATGTACTTAAGTTGGTTTAACAACCATTTGTAAATCCTTTAATAGGGTGACATGCCAAGTGAATGTTCCAAAGTCCTCTAACTAGGCCCACTTCTAATAGGGTGGTTAAATCTTTTAACCAGTTCACATTTAATAGTGTGTTGTAGCCTTTACTAGGGCAAGCCTTTCACAAGAACATTTGGACCTTGAATAACTGATTCACCCCCCCTCTTAGTTATTCTAAAGATTTTTTAACATTTTTCAACTACTCCTATTGTCCATGCATATAGTACACAACTGCACATGCATTCTTGATTCAGAGTGGCATTCACAATTTTATCAAATCAATGGTATGATGTTAACAGAGAATTTACTAATGGAATGAATGAATTTTAGATTTAAGAAAGGAATTTAGATGTTTGGGGTGGAGGGAGGGAATGAGCTTCCACCTTCACATGGTTGGCCCTGATTAGTAGAGAATATCAAACTATTCTTGAAACCAAGTGAAGCTCGACATTAACCTATGATTGCATGACAACTAACTGTGTGGATCTATTTTTATTCCTCAAACTCATATTGCTTCCTGTATTATCAAAGTAAACATAAGAAATATTTTAGAGCATATTATAACTGGATAAGTTGGGTGTCCTATCTATGATTATTAAATCCATAAAGGGAAGCCCTTGACTTCACCCGTTGAGGAGGAATATCTCAAGACCAAAGGTGGAACCATGTTGTTGGCTCCTTATTTAACAGATTTAGAAATAACCAAAAAATTTGAATAATACATCTAAGGCTAGCAAATTTCTATGATGGATGCACTTGACTGCTAATCTTGGGCCAACTATAAGGCTATTTAACTCTCCTTCTTCTTCTTTAGGCTGTGCAAGACCTAGGCGAGTGGACCTTAGATTGTTTATATGGTACCAGTGTAAAGGCATACAACCGAATCCAGATAACATTTAAAACCCCTTATTCTTCTATGTTTATGAAAGCATTCATGTTCATGAAATAGCTAATAACAAAGCACATGAACCTAATAAACCAAGTGAGGGAAACTCTTTCAACTCTTAAACATAAAGGGAAAGATATTCGATTAATGATTGAATCATCAGCAAGACCCAGGTATTCAACAATAGAGAACATGCAATCTCTAAGCTGGCCAGTCCCTTATCTATTGGGCATCAACTAAACCTTAACATACACATGGATACCTAAAGTATACTCATATATTTAGACATCTAATCTATCTATTTGGCTTGCAAATAGACATCTATCTTCATAAAGCTCTCATACTTACTATAATATCCTCCTGGTGAAACTGCAACCCTATCAATATAAACAAGTATTTGCATGGATCTTTGTTATAATAGAAAATTTATCTAGACATACAAACTTAAGGGATTGCAATTGAGTTTAAGCTCTTAGTTCTCAAACACAAAATATAATAGAGGAAAGAGATGAGAATCAGAATTAAACTAAGATAAATGAAGCTCTTTTATTAATCTCATTGAAAACAATCATCATTTGTATGTCAAAATTTAGAAAATAACACCAAGGAATGACTGTATATCTTAAAGGGTTTCAAAAGAAATACAATTAATGTTGTTCATAACAGATGAATACTGAGGAAAATGGTATAAAAACTCTAAAACTGGAGCCAACCTTGTGATCTCACTAGTCATAAAAATTGGAACCTGTTTGGTCTCACAATAGTGAGAAAATCTCAAAATTGGAACCCATACAATGAGCAGAGAAGAAAGATATATACAAGAGAAGATATTTCAAGATCTAGAATTTGAAATTGACATGTGTCCCACTGAAAATTTCTTCATTCTAATGTTGTTGAAATTGAACTTCTTTAACTGCTTGCAATCAAATCTCATCAATTATTGTTGAAATATCTGATATATCCCATGAAAACAATCTGCAAAATATCCCTTGAAGAAAATATCAGATACACATCATAAACTATGCTGGAGCTTCAAAACTAATCTTGGCATGTCACTTCTACATTTGTTGTGAAATTGAACTGTATTGTTGACATAAACATCATTTGCAACCAACTACCTTTAAAACAATCATATCATCTTTGCAACTACAAATGAAATCAAATCTGATGAAAATATGGCTATATCTAATTTTAATTTCATTTGCAACAAGAAATTTGCATTTTTTTTTACTAAGGATGCCCCAAAATCACGAAACCTTCTATAGCTACCTTTAGCTGATACTTGTGCAAAAACTGATTGCAGAAATGGATAGTTCATTTCTTCCTAATTCCAACGGTATATTATACTGTACAGTTCAAACAAAAATCATGCCTCTATGGTCCTTTCAAAATTTCAAGCCTTGGGCCATGAAAATAATTTAAAAACTAAAAATTAAAAAAATTACATAGTCGAAGGCAAGAGCCTACAAAACAATGGTAACTTGTGAGCTTATCATGTGGGAGGTCTTGGGTTCGTATTCACTTAACATATAAAAATAATAATTAAAATTAATAACAAAAATTAATCTAGACTTTGGGTGTTTACCAATCCAAAAATAAAATAAAAAAATTACATAGTCGAAACTATATAAAATCTTAAATTTATTCAAAACTGTGAACTTTAAAATTCTAAGCGTTGAAAATCTTTGGATTTTCTTTTTTATCTCTTTTTCACTCCCCTAATCCACAAGTGCCAAGTTTCAATTTCATATTGGTCATCTTCTTGGGTGGCCCCACTAAATTTCATACAATTTTCAATTTTTTGAAATACTTCAAATTTTTTAAATCATCTTTCAAATTACTTATCCGACCCTACGACAATTCTAATTTTAAACCATTCCAATCATACAATAATTTGTCACAATTTATATCTTAAATCGTAATATCTTAAGATATTAACCCAGTCATTGCATCATCCCACTTTGGTTTAATTTCTATGATCTTACAAATTTCATAAGATTGTAATCCTTTATTCCATTTCCTCCAATCTCACAACACTATTGTAATACCAGAGCTTTTTGATCCTGCCTGTCTTGATCTCACAACTAGAGTTCTCAAGACGTGGAGGGTCAAAATTGTGCTAACTTCAACTGTTGGAATATTCAATTATGGAAAGAGTACTTATGAGAGGGGGGGGGGGGGGAGGGGTGGGTGAATCATAAGTATCACACTTTAACCAATAAAACTTTTAACTGAGAGTAAATTGCATACATGTAAATACATCAAGCAAACATGAAACTAAACACATGCATCAACAACTCATAACACTAAAATTTGGTAACCCAGAAACCCTCCAGGAATAAGAAGGAAAAACTGGGGTGGGGATGATACCCACAAAAATTACTGCAGCAATATTGTTCAACCACTTCTGATGGTCTACCCTATTAAAGGCCTTACACTGTGTCAATAGTGACCTGGTTAAAAGATTTCAAACACTTAACATGAAGTGTCACCCTGTTAAAGGATTTAATCACCTTTTGATAAGGATCTACAAATAGCTGTTAAGCCAACCTATCTACATAGGATTTTCTTTCTAATACAATGGTAAGAAAGTATTAGGTATTATAAACCTGATTGTTTGCAATCCTTGATTACTGAATGCAGGAACTTGTTCTGGCTCTTTCTCTGATTTTGATCCTCTGAGATCTAATTTCTGTTTGTCTACCTTGCTTTGTTCTGATCAACTGATTAATGAATTGCTACTCTTACTTTCTAAGTCACCTCTCGCCAAATACCATTCTATTTTTTTTTTTCAAATTTTGCTCTGCTCCTCTCATATATTTTTTAATGAACCTTTCGTCTTCCTTAAAAAGACTTCGAAAACTTAGGGTTAGATATGGATCTATGATCCACATTGAATCTCAATTTCCCGCTCAATACTTATCTTTTTCTGATTGGTTGCATGCCTTTCCAAGTTTTCCAATTAGCTGCATGTAAATTGCATAGGAAATGTAAAAGATTCATTCTTATCTCTATATCTTTCGAGATTTATCTTATGTCGGCTACAAAAATAGTTTACATCATAGTTTGTACAATCACAAACTCTTATGCTGATATCCTAAGTTACTCGGCTCCTGAAGCATTGCTGATGCTCGGCATATGTTGTTTCTTGGATAGCTTGGCACCTAGACAAAATTGTATCACTCGGCACCTACTGTTACTCGGCACTTGTTAACACTCGGCACTTGTTAATACTCGGCACTTGTTAACACTCGGCACTTGTTAACACTTGGTACTTGTTAATACTTGGCACTTGTGAACACTCGACACTTGTTAATACTCGGCACTTGTTAACACTCGACACTTGTTAACACTCGGCACTTGTTAACACTCGACGCTTGTTAACACTTGACACTTGCTATTACTCGACACTTGATATAGCTCGGCACTTTATATTAATCGGCACCTACTCTTTGTTTGGCATTGTTTATTGGAAAAATGGTTAAGTGTATTGACACTCAGTTGTCAAAATTATTCTTTAAACTAACAATCTCCCCCTTTGACATGAGTGGCAAAAACACTTAACTAAGATCCTTATGACTCCTTGTTAGTTGATCCTGTATGTACACTCAGTGATTTCTATCCTATTTCTTCTTTCTGACTAATCAAAATTTGCTATCTCAAAATTTTCTCCCAAAATTTGCTATCTCCCCCTTTTATCATACTTATCATTTCATTCCTGTACTTAACTCCCCCATACTTATTCTCCCCCTTTTTGACACTTATGTCAAGGGTCTTACAAGGAAATGCCATACTTGGCCAAAAATGTACTATTTACTTCAAGGAGTACCTTCAGAGATGCATCCCAATTTGCTAGTGTGACATCCAATGACTTATGCTGGATAGGTGAACAAGTCCATTAGATGAAGAAAGATTGGGGTCTTTCTTGAGGATTATCTCTGCATTTATCTACTCCTTGTGAAGTAGTTCCAAATGAGGAGTTATTGAGCATATAATTTGCATCAATTTAGCTTTTGTGGTTGCCTCCTCTGCTGCTAAGAAAACTAACTCTCTTTGTGTGTGAAGCGATTGGGCAAAATGCTTCTTACTCTGAGCTAGATTTGTGGGGAGTTGCATGCTAGAAATCTTCAGATTGTTCTCGAAGCTCAGTATTTTCTGGCTAGTGTCCTATGTGAATGTGGAAAAATCACACAACTTTTTGTACAGGGAAAAGATGTTTCCTAGTACAATTTTAACTATTTTAAATTTTTTTGCTAGTTCTACTTGTGACAGTGCTATATCACCGGATATTTTATTATTTACCTTGCCTTGGAACTTCCTTTCTGACCATTCGAGCAATTTGGCATTTGTTTCCTGGTCTTCACTAGTCACCTGGTCAACTATATCAGATAGTTGCTCTATAATTGGTCTTGACTCATTTGGAGACTGTAAGCAGAAAGCTTCTGTGAATATGTCTTTGATTTCATTCAAGGTAAGCTTATGCTTGTGTTCTTTTCTTAGTGCTTCTTGTCTCCTTCTTCTGTCCAATGCACTCTAAATTTCATTGATCCTCTCTTTAGTGAGAGTGCTAGATTCATAATATGGGATCTTTATTTCTTCATCAAGCTTAGGAACTCCATAGTGAAGTTTCCTGACTACCTTTGATGAACTCGAGCCTGGTGTCCTAATTTGTAGTTGTAATCCATCAGTATTCGGCTGTTGAAGAGTTTGTGTTGGAGTACCAGATTTTCGTAATGCAACCAGTGTTTGTATTACAGACTCCTCCTTCTTCTTTGTCTCATCTTTTTCTTTAGTTTGAGTATCCCTTTTATTATCGCTAGGTGGGCTTGAACTTGTTGGTTGTTCTGATGTTTCTTTTATTTCTCCTGCTGCTGTACTCGGCATTTGAAGTGTATAAGTGACTACACTTGGTGGAGGTGGTGGTGGAAGAAATAGAATGCCAGTAGTTTGTATGGTCGAGGGTGGCACTTGTGCTTTTACCTTGACTATCTTTGTTTTAACTTCTGGATTCTGTAGTTCATCAACACTGACCAATACAGGATTTGAACTTAATTTTGCTACTAGTGATGATTGGTCAAGGATTTCTAAATCCTCTGCAGTTAATGGATTGATGTTTGGATTTGAAGTGTCTGTAACATCTTTTATTTTTATAATATCTGCAGGTGTGATGGTGGCATGAGGAGGACTAGGAGGAGATACCTGTGTGTCTTGCACACTTTGATCTTGTGGCTCAGCTATATCTTTCCCTTCCTCTTTCTCCTCTGTATGTGCCTTTTCTTCCTTTTCTTCTTCACTTTTCTTCTCCACTTGTTCCTTCTCTTTTTCCTTGGTTCCTGACACCTTCTTTTCTCTTATCTTGGCACTTACCTCTGCCTTAAATTCTTCATTATACACATCTTCTATTTTCTTGTAAACTATTTTCCACAATCTTGTGGATTTTGTAACTATCTTTTCAATTTTATTCTGTAATATGCTGAATGCTCTATGCTTGTGAGTGAATCTATTATTATTCCTTTTTACTGCATTTGTTACTTGATCTCTAGACAAATCAGGCAACAATCTAGCTAATGTTGACTCCCTTATCCCCCTTTCCATTTGTAAACAAAAATGCCATTTATCCTCTACAATTTTATACAATTATTTCGGCATTGATTTATCTAATTCTAGAGGTGTGTGCTTATATTCAGCCATCATAGCATACATAGATTCCTCTAATTTATTTTTCTTTTCTTTGGTGAGCTTAGAAAAATTCAGGTTCTTTAAACAATTCAAATCATCATTCCTAATTTTTGAACATAATTTATCAACAACAATCTGAGGTTTGTGTCTTACCACTTGAAATTGATTGTTATCCTCTGACTATGTCTTCTCCTCATCCATTCCAAGCTGGGCAATAATTTTTTTTTTCTTAGACTCGGCAGTAGTCTTCTTTGAGTCTTTCTTCTTTCCTTTTGCCTCCTCTTGGGCTTTTTGTGCTACAACCCTTGTGGTAGGTCTCTTTGGTGCAGGAGCAGCTACTTTCTTTCCCTTGGATTGAGTAGCAGGAGGAGTTGTGGCTTTTCTTTTAACTTGTGCTTCCTCGGCTTCTTCTTCCTCAACACTTTCCTCTTTATCTTATCCTAACCCTTGAGTCAGACCTTGAGGTTTATCTCCCTCTTCTTCAATGTCCTATCCTTCCTCTTTTGATGTACCTTCTACTTCAACAATGAATTTTCTCTTGATTTGTCTCACCATTTTTTCTTTCTTCTTTACTGCAGAAGTAGTCTTCAAATTTGGTATCACCCTTGATTTAACAACATCATAGGTTCCAAAAGCTTTTACATTTTTATTAGCTTCTTCTGCAAGGAGGGCTATTATCACTGCAGAAGCTTGATCAATATCAAGTTCATAACCTAGTGGCCTAAGCCATCTTACTCTAGGTATAACTGCTTGTATATAGGTATAATCTATATCTACAAGAAAACAAATGTCCTTTTCATATTTCTTAGTCAATGAGACTAGAATCCTCATTCTTTGTTTCATGGACTTTTTGAAGTCCTCAAAATAGCTAGTCATTTGGGCATCAAAATTTTCACCCATCTATTCAATGTATCCATTGATTTATTCAACAATTGTTTTGTCTGGACTCCATCTTACCTTACCTACAGAAGGGAATTCTTTCATCAGATAGAAAAATATGCACACCAAAACTGATCCAAATTTGCACTGAGCTCCCTTGCTCTTCCTTATAGCTCCCAGATTTTTATTAATCTGTTGAAACATGAGCTCCGCTAAATCATATGTGTGATCCTTTTTAATTATCTTGTATGCAACATCAATTTCTATACAAGGTACACTGTTTAACCTGCTTGATTGATAGAATTTGTGTGAAATGATTCTCACAGCAAAATCTAGTAGGGGATCTATGACTGTGTCAATAGTCATTCCTCTATTGTTCCATTTAGCACCTATTTTTTTCTCTATTACTTCCCTTTTGTCACTTCGTAGGGTCTTTGGCCGATCTAAGGTTGGAATACCAGTAACCCTATGAACAGTTTTCTTGGTGAATTTTACTATGCCTGACTCTAACCAAAATGCTCCATCATGTATTCTACTCAAAACTATCCATACCCATTCAGTTTTGAAAACAATAGGAAATTCTAGGGTTTTGGTTAATCTTTTTCTTTCCATTATTGAGAACTCATCTTTCAGTCTTTTATTCTCACATAGTTTGTTATATGCATTATAGATCTCTAATTCTCCTATGGCTCCAATTTTGCAGTTATAACATCTGTGAACATCTTGGACCATAACAACTTTATCTGGAATAACTGATAATGCACCTGCGGGATCATTCTTGTATGCTACTTCTCGAATGGGCTTGAATTCAGGTTGTTTAACTTCATTGCTGACCAACTGTATTTCATGACTCTCTCTACCCTTAGTGGTTCTTGACCCAGATGCCATTGTTTTCCAAACTAGGGTTTACAATTTAAACAAGTTTATAAATTCTATGTAGCTCGGCACTTAAGTAAAATACCTCAAATCAATGAAACTTGTCCTGAATCACTATTGAAATCTTCACAAATGGCTTCTAAGCTGACCTTAATCTTCTTCGCTCTTCTCAGCTTGGCTTCTCATTTGAATGGTGGGAAAATGATGAAAATCGAATTTATGTACCCTTCAAAATAGAGTAATTAATGTTTAGTGCGCTGACAATTGTCTACTCGGCACCTGAAGGGTTTCAACATGACTCTACACCCATTGTGTTTCACTTCGCTCGGCTCCTATTGATATTTCATAGCTCGACATCATCTATTAACTTGGTCGCTATTAGCAACTCAGCACCTGAAGACAAATTTGACGGATCTTGCAAGACTCTCAATTTTGACTTAGCATCTTTGCTTATGCTGATTTCTTCTTTGCAGTTCTTCTATGTCTTGGGACTGATGTATGATGTAACTTGGTTTATCAATCCCACACACTTATTCTTGCTTAATTTGATGAAGTGTGATCACTTGACCTATTAGGTGAAGTGATCTCTGCACTTGATGTGCTATACTCATCTTTCTTCTTCCATGTCTTATTCATTTCACTTATGATATGTAGAAAATCTATCTTTGCCTTCCCATTGCTGAACTCAGAACTTGATGCCTTTGACCTTGTTGGGCAATTCCTACTGACATGACCAATTTTTAAGCAATTGAAACATGTAGTTTGACTCAACCATCTTTTATAGTTTCCCTTGAAATGTATTCTTATGCAGTTTTGAGGTATATTTCCATATTCTTGACAATAGTGACAACTATACCTGGTGTTGTAATCCCAAAATTCATGGTTTGATGTCTTTGCTAGTTGATTTAATGTCCACATAGGCTTTGATCTATAGTCAAAAGCTCTATGTCCATATTTTTTGCAATTATGACAGTGACCCTCAAATCTTGATGTCTTAGTAGTTTTGGTTCTGCATTCATATGCTTGATGACCTTGCTTCTTGCATTTATGACAATGTCCATCAAATCTCTAAGTCCTTGTGACATTGGATCTAAAATTTTGTGTCATATGTCCTTGCATATTGCACTTGTGACTAAAACTCTCATTTTTGGGTGTGTTTGATTGATTGAATCTTCTACTCCTCCACACATTAGTTGTATGCTCCTTCTTATTACAGTAATGACAAGTGGGTTTTGAATTCTTACCTTTGTCATTTCTTTGTTTAGCAATCTTTTATGATTCTCCAACTTTAGTGCTGTTGTATCCAAGTCCTGATGTATTATGGGTTGATCTTGGGGATTTCAGTAACTGTTCAAAATACTTGATGGCTTCACTTGACTTGTTGAGATTCTCTGCTACCTCTTTTTCTTTGTTCAATTCATTCTGCATTTGTTCATTCTGCATCTTTAAAGTAGAGATCTCAATATCATTTACATTGAGTTCATGATGAAGGTTCATCATTTGGGCAAGTGTATCCATCTGCATGTTTGAGATCCTTGTCAATTCAGTACATTTTTCTTCAAGTCTGTTTGCAAGATTTCTTTTGTCATTTTTCATCATGACCTTATCATCAACTGCTCTCTTTTTTTGTTCAGTAATTTCACATATCATTATGGCCTGTGATTCATGTTACATCTTGAGAGATCTTATCTCCTCTGTTTTAGCTTTTTTTTTCTCCATCAGTTTTGCTATTGCTGCATCAAGCTCTTTAGTGTCTCCGTTGGAAAATATGTTGGTGGTATCAATCTCCTTGTAGTTTATCTCATTTTCGGCTATGGCTAGATTCTTCCTTTTTTTTAATGAATTTCTCAATTTGTTTCTAAATTCCTCCAAGCTATGCAGAGCAAGTTGCACATCTATCACCTGATTTTCAATGATCTTTCCAAGTTTGGAAGCTTCCATCTTTAGATCTTTTCCTCCAAGCTGTTAGGCTTTTCCTTGTGAGAACTTGGATTAGCTCTAATACCAATTGTTCGAAGGGGGGGGGGGGGGGGTGAATCATAAGTATCACACTTTAGCCAATAAAACTTTTAACTGAAAGTAAATTGCATACATGTAAATACATCAAGAAAACATGAAACTAAACACATGCATCAACAAATCATAACACTGGAATTTGGTAACCCAGAAACCCTCCAGGAATAAGAAGGTAAAACTGGGGTGGGGATGATACCCACAAAAATTATTGCAGCAATATTGTTCAACCACTTATGATGGTCTGCCCTGTTAAAGGCCTTACACTGTGTCAATAGTGACCTGGTTAAAGGATTTCAAACACTTAACATGAAGTGTCACCCTGTTAAAGGATTTAATCACCTTTTGATAAGGATCTACAAATAGCTGTTAAGCCAACCTATCTACATAGGATTTTCTTTCTAATACAATGGTAAGAAAGTATTAGGTATTATAAACCTGATTGTTTGCAATCCTTGATTACTGAATGCAAGAACTTGTTCTGGCTCTTTCTCTAATTTTGATCCTCTGAGATTTGATTTCTGTTTGTCTACCTTGATTTGTTCTAATCAACTGATTAATGAATTGTTGCTCTTACTTTCTAAGTCTCCTTTCGCCAAATACCATTCTGTTTTTTTTTTTCAAATTCTTCTCTACTCCTCTCATATATTTTTTAATGAACCTTTCTTCTTCCTTAAAAAGACTTCAAAAAATTAGGGTTAGATATGGATCTACGATCCACATTGAATCTCAATTTCCTGCTCAATACTTGTCTTTTGCTGATTGGTTGCATGCCTTTCCAAGTTTTCCAATTGGCTGCATGTAAATTGCATAGGAAATGTAAAAGTTCGTTCTTATCTCTATATCTTTCGAGATTTATCTTATGTCGGCTACAAAAATAGTTTACATCATAGTTTGTGCAATCACAAACTCTTATGCTAATATACTGAGTTACTCGGCTCCTGAAGCATTTCTGATGCCCGACATATGTTGTTTCTTGGATAGCTCGGCATCTAGACAAAACTGTATCACTCAGCACCTATTGTTACTCGACACTTGTTAACACTCGACACTTGTTAACATTCATCACTTGTTAACACTTGGCACTTATTAATACTCGACACTTGTTAACACTTGACACTTGTTAATACTCGACACTTGTTAACACTCGGCACTTGTTAACACTTGGCACTTGCTGTTACTCGGCATTTGATATAGCTCAACACTTCATATTACTCGGCACCTACTCTTTGTTCGGCATTGTTTAGTTGAAAAATGGTTAAGTGTATTGACACTCAGTTGTGAAAATTATTCTTTAAACCTAGCTGGGCAAGCCCCGCCACTCATTTGCTATGCCTATCCTAAAAATACATGTCCTTGAAGACAACATATCATTGAGTGGGTGTGCCTTTAAACACCATGTACACATTTATTTTAGAAGCATGTGAGATAAGTGAAATACCCTTTCTCTAGTTTAATATTGTGGGTGTCCCTTTAATGTTAGGAAAAAATAGATGTTGTGTCTGCTCACAAACTTCTACCCTTGACGCACTTGCCCCCTCTTTGCCTTCCCTAGTTGTACAATGTAGATCCAATGTGAGTACTTCTCCTTTAGGCTGCGGCTTCCTCTCTCTTTGTGTCAACTGTAGAATCTCCCCTACTCAATTACCACCACGGATTACTATGAATGGAGCTTCAAATCCAATGGAAATTCTTCTCTTTCCTTCACCTTACTTCCTCTGATGACACCTCCAATCATAGGTATACAACTTCAAACTAAACTATAGTCTATGCCTTGCCCATCGCGGATGTTCTATTCCTCCTCACGTAGATGTGGGTGGAACTTGTGGATGTCATTTTTTGTTGCTCTATTTCCCTTTCTATGTAGTGGCTTCATCCATTCTGCTTGTCATAGGTAACTCCCCTATTGCCTATTGTCCTTGATCTCCCTGCAAATGTTGTCAATGCCTTGCCATTTCATCTCTTGGGACTACTGCATTTTTCTGTGGATTCATACATCGCCATGGGCTTTGTTCTCTCTCCAAATATTTATTTCAAAACATTTGAGATTTAGTTTGTATCATACCCTGAATATGTGATTCTCAAGTTTGGACATGCAGTTTGAGACTTAAGTTTGAGAGTAATACATGATTCTCATATCCAAGAGAACGCATAATTGTTGGAGCTAGTGCCATAATTTGTTACATAAGTCACTGCAGAAGGTGTTCATTTTATCCTTTCTTGTATAACAATAGTTTTGATATACTTCCAATCATAACAGAGATGATCTTCCACTATAAGCTTAGAAAGTCACTTGATATAACCACCTAGGGCACCAAGTTTATGGTAAGGATCACCACTGAAGCATGGACTCTACACAAATGCTAACATATTTTAAAATGAATTCATCCTTAAAAATAGATAGTAAAAGTTTGTTTCGATCATTTCTATAGGCAACATTGGCAAAGCTAGTACTATCATGGTTCTGAGCAACTGATGAAATCAGTCAAGCCCCAAAGTGGATCCGGCTAAAAAAAATTCATTTTTGAACAAGTGATAATTCAAACCAAACTGATGAATATTAGGTATTGATTTGATTCAGATTTTGACCACTAAAATATCATTAAAACTCACTTTATTAGTTATCTACAAATTGTGATTTGTTGACAGGAAGGCCTATCGGCTGGCTTTAAAAATTGATCCAAGCAGATAACTAAGCTCTGAAAGCTGATATTTTGATTCCTTGCTATGCTTTCTAATATCCTATCAGATTTTGTCTCATGATGATCATTCAATCAAAAGATTTTGACATTCAAAGTTGCTTAGTCAAAACTGTCTGCAAATAAACTTGTCAGAAAACCATAAAATCCATTTGGTTTGAGCTTCAAAAATTGGGAAAACAAATGCTTAAGGGTACAAAAACTAGGGAAATAGTTCATTACCATGAGGGAAATATAAGTATATGATTTGAGCTAATGAAGAATCATGGGATGCATTTGGAAAGCATGCAAAGTGGGCTACTCAGAATTGCAGGACTGGAAACAACAACAGAAAAGTATTTTTTGCGAATGGAATGGCCCTGGAAAAATGTGTAGACAGATTCGTCAAGGTTTACAAATTAGCACACTTGAAGTATTTTTGGAGTAGATCATAATTTCATAAACCATTTGATTCAAGAAATCATGGGTTTAAAGTTATAACATCACAAACAAGGGTACCAACCAATCTGCATTTCATGACACTAGCAAAAGGTTATAAATTGCATTCAGAATCGCATTTGAAAACTGATCAAACTGATTTGTCATAGGCTCAAATTTGGAGCATAGTAAGTGTGAAACTTCTAGAATACAACACAAAAGAAATATTCTCTATAGGGTCAACTGGGTCAAAATTATAATCGGTCAAATAGGGCCTCCCGAATTTATGGGCAATTTGCATCAACATGATAGAGATAAGTAACCAACTTTGAGGGATTCAAAAACTAATCAAAACATATCAAAAATTGAAAAATAGGTTCACTGATATGCATACCAAACAATCTCAAAGTAGAGAGTCATGAAACATTACTGGGTGAAAGATAATCAAAGGCAAACTAGGCTACTATACACTATTTTACACAGGAAAAATTGTGAGATATGACACTAGCTCAAAATGGGACTCCACCGAATCAATTGGGATGACAAAATAACAATATGAAACACATGCATATGCCAAATGAAGGGTGTAAAAGAACTAAAACACCACCTAGGGCTTGAAATGACATTTGGTTACATATACATGAAAAGCATTCATAAGAGCTAGATTTCAAAATTTCTTCAACTTGTGACTCAAAACAAGCATGCAATTTTGAGTCCCAACAGTGGCTCTATCTAGGGATACATGCCCCTTGTAGGCATGAAAAGAATTCAAATGTTTGGAGGAAGAAGACCACTTCAAAAACCTTCTCCGTTTTGCTTGCTATGAAAATTTATACTAGCATGCTCTTGAATATAAAAGTCAAACTGAGAACCATCATGAACATATGATGAACGCATGCTATTAAGGGGAAACACAAAGTATTCATATTCCACTTTGTTCACAAAGTTAAACATGTCGAGAAAATGCAACTCACCTTGTGTATCCAGTTATGAAGGGTACATAAAATCTTATCCCTACCTCTTTTGCAGTCAAATTAGTCATCACATTAGATTTACCACTTGCTCAAAACTCTTCACGCAAATTTTTTTGGTCAATTACCAAATCTAAAAAATTGTTCTTAAAATGCTGATCCAAAACATGTTGATAACAATCTTTGTCTTCATCTAACAACTTGTTAGAATAATCCTTAAAACCATCAAACTTATCATTACATGATTTTTCAGTATAAAAAGGAAACTCAAAATCAGCAATTAACCTTTCACTATTTTCCTCTTCATCCGAAGTATCATAACATATTTTAGTGCAATCACCAACATTAGAAAACATAAAGACAGTAGCAAACTTCCCTTCAAACACATCCCCTACATCTAACAAGTCGTCATGTGCACATACACTTGAGGTATTATGATGGGGACACAACCCAAGAACAGAATGGAACAACAGAAAAGGGAAATTATATTAACTAAGAAAATAAGCTAGTACAAATAGTACAGAGAAAATAAACTTCAGAACATGCCCTAAGGGCTTACAATAGCATAAATCTAGAGATAAATTCTCCTTATGGTACCTCCTCTCAAACTCTACTACGAATTGCCTTTTACAATGCCAGAAATCTCCTTAAATAGACCCCAGAGGGTTAAGGACTAGGAGTACATTCTAGAAAGTGCTAGTAGGCATCCACCGACCAAATAGAAGGTTCCAAAAGCTGCGTTAGAAGTCGGTGCAATTCTAGAAGAATCCAGAAACGGTAACCGAACTTTCAGGAGGCATAACTTTTGAACCGTAGCTCTGATTAATGAACCGTTTACATTTTTCGGAAAGCTCTCGAAGCGCTCTATAGCCCTATAGACCAGCTTCACTCATCCCCCATTTTTTGGCCCTTTTTGAGGTCATTTAATGCCCCTAACCTAACTTTGAAGCATTCTTAGGGGGTCTCCAAAACTCGAAAAACTGCAATAACTTTCAAACCGTGGGGCCTTTTGACTTGATTCTTTTTCTGGAATGCTCTAAATCACAATTACATTCATCTGGTCAATTCACACCTTTTAGGTCACCAAAATGATGGCCAAATTGCAAGCTCCTATTTTTTTGGTATTTTCAAACGCACTGATAGTGGAACTGTGAGAGTTGGAACCTTTATTTAACCCAAATGGGTATCCAAAAATGTAAAGACATGAAACAAAAACTAAGTCTAAGCACATTTTTTGGGTGACACAGGATTGCCCTTATACCTCTGGATGCTCCTGCATCATATTATCATATGCACCTCCAAAGTTTGATAAAGATTTTTTAGATTCTGTATGTTTTTTTACACCAAACATTGGGGAAGTGACTTGACTAAATGAAGAAAAACAATGAGGGTAACTATGAACATCCTTAGAAGTACTTACAAGTTTCTCAAACTCACAAGCCAATAAATCTAAAATCCCATTAGGGCTCAAGAAGATTTCCTCAAAAACCTTCTTCTGGTTATGATTATTATATGGATGATATGAATAAATTACAATAGCAACAACATTAATATGACAATCTAAAACATCAAAATTATTGCAACACTCATTTTTATCATAGGAATCATTACCTCTACTACTTGTATTGCATAAAAATGTAATAAACAAAATAAACATTAAGCAACTAACATCTATTCCTACATGATTATGTAAACCTCAAAATATGCAAGATAACATGAAATCACAATGACTCAAACTACTAATGCAAACCTCATGAAGACATCAAGTGTAGATGAGTTCATTGTTGTGGGATGTGGTTGCTCACAAATCTAGCAGCATAACAATGAGGTAGATGGTGCTTGTGAAAATGAGGAGAGGGCTCTCCTTTTATAGGAAAAGAGATGGAATGGACGGTTGAGATTGAATGCAAGATGAAGGGCTAGGATCTCTCAGGATCGATGAGGTGTCCATGAGGTGGAGGCCAAGTAGACTCCATGTGGATTAGGGTTTTGACCATTTAAAGAGGAAAATATGCTCACACATGTGTGAGCAACCTTTGATGTGACAAGTCAATGACAGGTGTAAGAGGTTTGGAGGCTCAAGGTTTCTCACACATGTGACTAGGGTTTACTAGATTATGAAAATGATTAAGGATGTGATGAGATGAGGAACTAGGATTAATTAGTGGGTAAGTAGATTTGACCTAGGCCAGAAGGATGGGTTAGGTTAGGGAAGTAAGGTTAGGCGAGGGTTAAAGTTAAGAGCCATGTGCTTAAATAGGATTAAATTTAATATTTAATGCCAAGTGGGATAAGGACAGGGATTAATTAAGTAAATGAAGTACTTAATTAAAGTGAATGGGTTAGCATGCAAGGGGAATAGGTTAGGATTTAAATAAACCTTAGTTTATTTAAATCAAGAAAGGATGAACATAATTAAATAAATGTAAAATTTATTTAATTAAAGGTAAGGAAATTAAATAAATAATACATATTTATTTAATTGGTCAAGACATGTGATTTGGACAATTTTAGGTGTCTACACTACTATTACAAACTTCTTCAATCTCATATTCACTATCATAAGACTTATTTTCAATTTCATATCCATCTTCTTTATGTTGGTTGCAATCCTCTGATTCACTAAAAGTTGAATCCATATCTTTACACTCAGAAGACAGATTACTATTATTTACAGATTCATTATATTCATCATTACCTTGACTTTTAGCACATGTATTATCATCATTAGGGGACATAATATGAACTATATTGTCATCACTTTCCATTTCCTTAATGAATCTCTCAGCTTGCAAAAGCTCATGTAATCTTATAGGTGTTGGCCAATTAACTAAATCAGGCACTATAATATCTAGGAAAATACTAGCAAGGGAAGATTCCTCTAGTCTAGAATGCAAAGGAATCATACTAATTACTGTTTTGAATTTTATATAAACTTGTTCAACCCTGAATACATCTCATTTCCCCTTTGACTATACTATCAATCATATTGTGGATTTTCTTATTTAACATAACAATATGACTAGCCACAATTTTTAACCTTTTAGAAATTAGTAGACTAATCTCAGACTTGATGTCTAAATCCATCTTAAAATAAAAACTTCACCTCTTTCTTTAGTGTTGAAAATCACTGAATAGAGGTTCCTTTTGTATAACTTACTTTCATGAAAATGAAACTCATGAAAAGTAAAATACCTTACATATGATGTTTGCAAACCTCTTCAATGTTGTGAACAAAAATAGATTCAAATCTTGTCTTGATTTAGTAACTATTGCATAACATCACACATTTTCTTTACAACCATTGCCAAGAGCGTGAGATGACTTCTTCAAATCTACATTCCAACTATCGTAACCTTCACAATGTGCTGGTACATAGATATAACTTCGAGTCACCACTCACTAAGTGAGAAACGATTTTCCCAACTCACACAAAACAACAAGCTGGTCCAAAATTTACAACAGGTATTTGAAAATATACACACAACTTTAGAATTTTACTCCCTTAACAAAGTGAAAGAAAACTTATTCTTGACCCTTAGATTCATAGTAGCACTTTCTTTTCACTTATCTGTTACTAATCTTCAAAGTTACTATTGTCAAGAATAAGGCATAACTGAGAGACACAAAACTAGTAGGGAGATGAGAAGAAACTTAGAATTCCTTACTATTGTAATAATTTCATTATGTCTCTCCCTAGTAGAGTCATCATTTGTTGGCTCCTAATATAACAGATTTAAAAATAACCAAGAAACTAGACCAATACATCTAAGGCTAGAAAATTCCTATGATGGATGCACTTAACTACTCATCTTGGGCCAACTATAAGGCTATTTAACTCTCCTTCTTCTTCTTCAGGCTTTGCAAGACCTAGGCTGGTGGATCTCAAATTCTTTATATGGTATTAGTGTAAAGGCATATAATTGGATCTAGATAATAGATAAAACCCCTTATTCTTCAATGTTTATGCAAGCATTCATGTTCATGAAATAGCTAATAACAGAGCACATGAACCTGATAAACCAAGTGAGGCAAACTCTTTCAACTCTTAAACATAAAGGGAAAGATATTTGATTAATGATTGAATCATCAACAAGACCAGGGTATGCAACAACAGAGAACATGCAATCTCTAAGCTAACCAGTCCCTTATCCATTGGGCATCAACTAAACCTTAACATACACATGGATACCTAAAGTATACTCATATATTCAAACATCTAATCTATATATCTAACTTGCAAATAGAAATCTATCTTCATAAAGCTCTCATACTTTCCATAATATCCTCCTGGTGAAAATTGCAACCCTGTTAATATAAACAAGCATTTACATAGATCTTTGTTCCAATAGAAAATTTATCCAAATATACAACCTTAAGGGATTACAATTGAGTTTAAGCTCTTAGTTCTTAAACACAAAAATAGATAACAAAGGAAGGAGATGAGAATCATAATGAAACTAAGAGAAATGAAGCTCTTGTATTAATCTCATTGAAAATAATACATCATTGGTATGTTAAAATTTAGAAAATAACACCAAGAAATGATTGTCTAACTTAAAATGTCTCAAAAGAAATACAATTAATGTTGTTCATAATAGATAAATACTAAGGAAAATGGTATAACAACTCTAAAATTGGTGCCAACCTTGTGGTCTCACTAGTCATAAAAATTGGAACCTATTTGGTCTCACAATAGTGAGAAAATCTCAAAATTGGAACCCATACAATGAGCAGAGAAGAAAGATATGTAGAAGAGAAGATATTTCAGGATCTAAACTTTGAAATTGACATGTGTCCCATTGAAAATGCCTTCATTCTGATGTTGTTGAGATTGAACTTCTTAATCTGCCTATAATCAAATCTTATCAATTGTTGTTGAAATATCTATATATCCCCTTAAAACTATTTGCAAAATACCCCTTGAGGAAAATATCAAATACACATCATAAACCATGTTGAAGCTTCAAAACTAATCTTGGCATGTTAGTTCTACTTTTTCTATGAAATTAAGCTATACTATTGACAAAAACATCATTTGCAACCAACTACCTTTAAAATAATCAAATCATCTTTACAGCTGCTAATGAAATCAAATCTGATGAAAATTTGGCTATATCTGATTTCAATTTCATTTGCAATGATAAATCTACATTTTTCACTAAGGATGCCCTGAAATCATAAAACCTCATGTAGCTACCTTCACTGAATACCAGTACAAAAACTGATTGCAAAAATGGATAGTTCATTTCTTCCCAATTCCAACGGCATATTATACTGTACATTTTGGACAAAAATAATGCCTCAAAAATCATTAAAAAATGAAAAATTAAAAAAATTACATAGTCAAAACTATATAAAATCTTAAATTTATTCAAAACTATGAACTTTAAAATTCAAAGCATTGAAAATCTTTGGATTTTATTTTGTATCTCTTTTTCACTCCCCTAATCCACAATTGCCAAGTGTCAATTTCATATTGGTCATTTGCTCGAGCGGCCCCACTAAATTTGATACAATTTTCAATTTTTTTCTATTTTTGAAATCATCTTTCAAATTACTTATCTCACCCCACAACAATTCTCATTTTAAACCATTTCGATCATACGACAATGTGTCACAATTTAAATCTTAAATTGTAATTTCTTAAGATATTAGCCTTGTCCTCACATCGTCCCACTTTGGTTTAATTTCTATGATCTTATGAATTTTGTAATATTGGAATCCTTCATTCCATTTCCTCCGATCTCATGACACTATCATAATATCCAAGCTCTTTGATCCTGCCTTCCCTGATCTCATGATTGGACTTCTTAAGGTGTAGAGGGTCAAAATTGTGCTAACTTCAACATGCCACCTGGCTAGGTGGGTCCTGCCACTCGTTTGCTACACCTATCCTAAAAATATGTGTCCTTGAAGATAAAAAATCATTGAGTTGGTGTGCCTTTAAACACCATGTACACATTTCTTTTAGAAGCATGTGGGATAAGTGAAATACCCTTGCTTGAGTTTAATATTGCAAATGTCCCTTTAATGTCAGGGCAAAATAGATGTCATGTCTGCTCACAAACTTTTTCCCTTGACGCACTTGACCCATCTCTGCCTTCCCTCATTTTAGAATGAATATCTAACATGAGTAATCCTACTTCAGGCTGTGGCTTCCTCTCTCTTTGTGTGGACTGTGGAATCTCCCTTGCTCAATTAGCACCATTGATTGTTGCGAATGTAGCTTCAAATCTAATGGAAACTCTTCTCTTTCCTACACCTTACTTCCTCTGATCGTGCCTCAAATCATAGCTATACAACTTCAAACTAAACTATAGTGCATGCCTTGCCCACTATGGATGTTCTATTCTTCCTCATGTAGATGTGGGTGGAACTTGTGGATGTCATCCGTTGTCGCTCTGTTGCCTACTTTCCTTGATCTCCTTGCAAATGTTGTCAATGCCTTGCCATTTCATCTCTTGGGACTACTACATTTTTCTGTGGATTCATACATCATTGTGGGCTTTTCTCTCTCTCCAAATATTTTTTTCGAGATTCAGTTTGTATCATACCCCTAATATGTGATTCTCAAGTTTGGACATGCAGTTTGAGAGTAATACATGATTCTCATATGCAGGAGAATGCATAAATGTTAGAGCTAGTGCCATAATTCATTACATAAGCCTTTGTAAAAGGTGTTGATTTTACCCTTTCTTGTATAACAATGGTTTTGATATAGTTCCAATCATAACATAGATGATCTTCCACTATAAGCATAGAAAGTCACTTGATATAACCACCCAGGGCACCAAGTTTATGGTAAGGATAACCAGTGAAGAATGGAATCTACACAAATGTTAACATATTTTAAAATGAATTCATCCTTAAAAATAGACAGTAAAAGGTTGTTTCAATTGTTTCTATAGGAAACATTAACCAAGCTAGTACTATCACGACTCTAAGCAACTGATGAAATCAGTCATGCCCTAAAGTGGGTCCAGCTAAAAAAAATTCATTTTCAAATAACTAATAATTCAAACCAATCTAATGAACATCAAGTATTTATTTGATTCAAAATTTGACCACTAAAATATCATTAAAACTCATTTTATTAGTTATTTGCAAACTGTGATTTGCTGACTAGAATGCATGTTGATTGGCTTTAAAAACCGATCCAAACATATAACTAAACTTTGAAAGCTAACACTCTAATTCCTTGTTATGCTTTCTTGCATGCTGTTAGATTTCATCTCATGATGATCATTCAATCAAAATATTTTGACATTCAAAGTTGCTTAGTCAAAACTGTCTACAAATAAGCTTGTTAGAAAACCATAAAATGCATTTGGTTTGAGCTTCAAAAACTAGGCGAATGAATACTTGAGGGTACAAAAATTGGAGAAATAGTTCATTGCCATGAGGGGAATATAATTCTATGATTTGAGCTCATGATGAATCATGGGTTGCATTTGGAAAGCGTGCGAAGTGGGCTACTTAGAATTGCAAGACTAGAAACAACAACAGAAAAGTATTTTTTGCAAATGGAATAGCCCTAGAAAAATGTGCAGATGGATTCATCAAGGTTTACAAACTAGCATACTTGAAGTATTTTTGGAGTAGATCATAGTGGAACAAACCATTTGATTTAGGATATCATGGGTTTAAAGCTATAACATCATGAATAGGGGTACCAACCAATCTGCATTTCTTGACATTAGCAAAAGGTTATAAATTGCATTTGGAATCGTGTTTGAAAACTAATCAAACAATTTTTTCATAAGCTCAAATCTAGAGCATAGAAAGTGTGCAACCTCTAAAATTTAATTCAAAAGGAATTTTCTCTATAGGGTCAAGTAGGTCAAATTTATAATTGATCAAACAGGTCCTCCTAAATTTATATGCAATTTGCATCAGCATGACAAAGATAAGTAACCAACTTTGGGGGATTCAAATCCTAATCAAAACATATTGAAATGACTCAAAAATTGAAGCATAGGTTTATTGATATGCATAATAAATAATCCCAAAGTGGCAACTCATGAAACATTATCGGATAAAATATATTCAAAGGCAAACTGGGCTATTGTACATTGTTTGACACTACAATAGAATTGTGAAATATGACACTAGCTCAAAATGGGACTTCACCTTATCAATCGGAATGAAAAAATAATAATATGAAACACATGCATATGCCAAATGAATGGTTTTAAAAAACTAAAACACCACCTAAGCCTTGAAATGATAGTTGGTTACATACACACGAAAACCATTCATAGGAGCTAGATTTCAAAAAAAATTTGACTTGTGATTCAAAATGAGAATGCAATTTTGAGTCCCAACACATGCCATGAATAATAAATCCATACAAGAAGGCATTGAATTCATCTCAATAACCTTCTTTGGAGACCTGATGTAACAAGAAAAATAAACACCCACTCATTTCTCTTACACCGCAGTTTCAATCCTCCAAACACCATATTAAAACTTGATGATTAATGACCATCTTTTCTCATTGATAAGACCAAGCCATATTCAGCACACACACTGAGCATTATCATAAATGCTTTGGCTTCCTTTCACCCCACTTTGCCTATCATGGGTAACACATTCTATTCATTTGAAAACTCGAGCTCCTACTGTCTATTTGAAAGCCCAAGTTCCTCCTCTGTATTATCATGTTCATACAATGTCTAATTGGGTTGTACTCCTGAATCTCTCTCTTTGCATATCAGGTCACTTCCCAAACTAACATGCCAAGCTTTGACCTCTTCTACCTGATTCCATTTTACTAACAGGTATGCTACTGTCTACATACATATCGGGCTGCACTTAGCACAAAAATGAGCCCTTTCTGTCAGGTTTCAACGTTGACATCTTATTCTGCCACCTTTCTTCACAAAACCAAACACTATGTGACTATCGGGTTTGTTACTGTCCAAAGAACTCGAGCATTATCATTTATCATCGGGTCTATTGGCCATTCATGGCCGCCACCTTTTTCACTCATTGTTAACCATACAACCGATCCATCTTACCACCATTCTCATAATCCAAATAACATCATCGAAGATAATGACTGTAAGATATCATGGAGCCCGATTCTTTATCTAATGAACTCTTCCTTAAATACAAACAAAACTGACTTGCATGGAACATAGGTGAGAAAAGAGAGAACAAAAATTACAATCTTAAATTTATTAAAGCCAAAACTTGAAATACATAGAAACATAATTGATATGCGTGGCTCTCTGGTCTTCAGCCAGAGAGCTAACTCCTTTCTACACTTCTTAATTTCTTCCCAGAGTCTCTCCACACTTTTTTTCTCCCTTTCTATTTGGTTACATTCTCTTTTAAAGAGATGCTTTTAGTTACATACTGATGGTTATTAAAACCATCTTTCCACTTTTTATGCCCTATGTTTCCCACGTTGCCTCCTCATGGAGATCGCTTTCCTATTCTAATGGAAATGCTTTTGAAATACATCTTAAATGCTATACATAACCATTAAAACATATGTCTAACTCATGGTTCCAAGAGATTCAGAGTTTCTCCATTATTACAATATTGAAAACTTTTGCCATGATTTGCCATCAAAGTTTCTCCATTATTACAATATTGAAAACTTTTTTCGTGATTCACCAAGTTCGAGGGCTCACCCATCAAGACCAAAGGTGGTATGGTGACTATTCATTTGTAGAGTCCCTTGCCATGTCCCTTAAGTGATTGTGCATTCTTATCTGACCATCTTTGTGCTCCTCAACAAGACATCTGTTGAAAAGAGTTAGTGTTCCATAAAACTCAATGTTCCATGTTGCAATGGACACACTTGTTCTTTCTCTAATGAAGAAACATGTTGCTGCCAAGAACATATCCTTCTCTTGCTTCCCTAGAGCATCATAGCTGACTTTGAGCCTCTTTGTGATGTCCTCATGGGGAATCTGGGAATAATTATTCAACACTTACCACCAATTATTTTTTAATAATTCAACAAGCCATTGCAATTATGACACCTTGTTTCATTGGGTAGTCGTCACTCCTACAAAATTGCTATCACATACCCATCACAACTATGACAGACTATTCTGATAGATAGTAATTGCACCCACAACACCACTATTGCATACCCATCGTACTTGTGACTGCCTTCTCTGATGGATAGTTGTTAGTCCTATAGCATAGTTGTCACAATTGGGACAATAGACTAAAAGCTTAAGCCATCATATTTGCGATAGTCTACTATCACAATTATGATGGCATGAAGATGAACTCTTTCCCTTGCCTTCTTCTAAGTTATGAAAAATTTATCCATCATAATTGTGACAAACCCCCTTGCCATTGTAATTTGTGATAGCAAAAGTCCAATGCCCTTTCTGTCATACTTTGTGATAGGAGTAGTCTAATGCCCATTCAATGAGAGCCAATTCGTGGTATTGTCACTTGGGCAATAGGTGGCTGTCATAATTGCAATGGTCTGCCATCACAATTCAGGCCTAAATGTAGTAGTGGAAGATGGAAAAATTCAATTTTAGGGTTTAATAATTATGTACAAGTTTACATAAATATATATGTATACATATTATTATTAGTAAAGTGTGATTTCAATAATCTAGTGTACCTAATTACAAGTGTTCATGCTTATGGTTATGTTCACATGTTTCTATTTTGTATAGTAAAGGGTGGATAAAGAATAACTCATGTGTTTATGTAGTATACATAGATGCATGCATCTACATATGTATGTATGTAGTACGATAGGCTACATCAATAGTTGTATATGTATCTATGCAGTATAGATGGCTACAAGAGTATACATATGTATGTATGCAATATACATGACTACATTTTCATCATTATGTAGTTATGTTATAATATACATATCTACGTATATATTGTAAGGAACTGGAACACCTTTAAAAAAAAGATACAAAAACATTGTAACACAAAAATAAAATACATCATTTTATGCTATTATGTCTTCAGTAGCATGCTTCTACATCAACTTTCCCTCCATAAGTTATTGCAACCCTAAATGCATAGTGATAATCATTTAACAACAAAATGAAAATAGTGATGACAAAAGAAATGGAGATTCCAAAGATAAAATAGAAGCATAAATGAATACTTCTATTAATGTGAAACCTTAATACAAAATCATTTATGCATTCATATAAATATGTATACATATATACTTAATTATGTAGATATATACATAATAATATATGTTTATATACATAGACATACACACATCTTGTTAATCTCAAATTGGTTTTGACATATGATTGACAATATACTTAATTCATTTACTTAGTTCATGTTGAACAAGTAGTCTATGCCGAGCAAGAGATATACAATATATACATTGAGTAACTGGTAAGTGTGAAGTCTGTTGGTGTTTTTTCACTATTAAGCAACAAAATACTTAATACCAAGATAAAAAGATCACAACAACCTGAGGAATAGCTAATTCCCATAAATAGTTTTGTGTGCTTCAGATCTAGACCCAACTTCAACAAAATCAGAAAGATTTTCTACTCTTTAGGAACTACAAAACCAAGGCAGTGCACCTAAGGGATGAAAGATTTATAGCATGATACTACATATACACTTCACTCATTCTATGAAATTCAATGATAGTACACATCCCTTATAACAGATTGGTCACAATTCTTCTTAGATTTATAGGTAACTCTGGGCAATAGCAACTAACTAGGACTCATAATTTAAATGTAAACAAGTGTTGACCAGCTTTGATATTCTTCAAAAATTAAAGTAAAATTTATTTTTAAATTAAGCTTGATTCTTATTCATGGTTTCTTCATATGTAGACTAAACTAATTGATCAGTGTTTCATCCATTGGGATTTAGATTCTATCTGATCTATGGACCTAGTTGATTACATTACAACCTATGTTATCAACAATTTTCACTAAAACTCATTCTCACACATATCCTCACTACTACCATGGAGATATTATCATATTCACAAAAGCATTTACCTAATTCATTGAATTAAAAGCAATAGTGAAAATGATACACAACTTAACATAATTGCAGTCAATTGAACAAGTTTTGTCTAGGTAATTTCAAGATAACAAGATAACATAAATGGAGACAATATTTAGGAAAAAAATATATGGGGACAACTCATTTTTATATTAATTTCCTTTTAAAATTGTATAAAAACTGAAATAGAACTCAAAATGGCTCAAGATAAGGCATCGAGATCCTGTAACATCAATGTATTCTTAGATAACTATAAAGAAAATACATCATAAAGTTTTCATCAAAACCAAATTGAACAAAACTTAGTAAGACTAAAATTGTAAATGACTTGGACCTTTCTCTAGCCTTGGAATCTCACTTATATAGTATGAGATGCAACAAGCTTCATGCATAGAGAACTAATAGCTGTCCTAAAGAAAAAAAAATGTATACAATGTTACTACCAAAAAAAGACAAAAATTTGTGCAATAGAAAACTTTACATCATAATATTCTTTTGTGGGACCACTTTCTGTTATACCTTTGTTACATTTCTTTATTGGTGAAAAATTGATGTTTGGCTTCATTATTGTTGTAACTCCTCAAATGATGTAGCCATTGGGATTGATGGTGATATATCTAGCTTTTCTTGTTGCAGGCTTGCTTCCACTCAAGGCTCTCCATGTATATCATCATGAATTGATAAGACAACAGTTATACACAAAATCTTCCATCCATTTGTTGAAAATTGTGTCATCAAGCCAATCAAAACTTAAGATATCACGTTGTTTCTTAATCACAAAGTCTCCTATTTTATTTATCTCAACAAATTCTTCTTTGATGGAATTATAGAACAACTGCACCATAAAAAATTCCTCATTTGTCATTGCCCATAGTAGATGTCCCTTCTCATTTATGACTTCATTCATCCTCTGGCACAATAAATCATCTAATTCTTTTCCCCAATCTTCCTTTCCTTTTATCTTATCAATATCTATAAGTGCCTGAGGAAAGAGACCAAATTTCTCACCTAAATATCTAGAAAGGAAAATCATTGTTCTTTTCTAAACTACAACCCTCTTTTCGTCAAACTCAGACAGATTATTAGTTATATCAAAATTTATTTCTATCTTTTCACAAGATAGATTAATAATTAAGATACACAAAAGGGTGATATATCTTTATCTCTTCCACCCCATTTTTTCATAATAGGCTATAAAGTGTCTTCAACAATTCTTATTTGATTCCACATGTCTAGGATCTTCACCAATTGCTCATAAAATGTTGGCTATTCATTATTGTCTACTAAATATAAGATTGTTTTTCTAAGTTTTTCTTCATACTGATTATTCAGTTCAACATGTAAGGCCCATAGCTTATTCTTTTCCTCCTCAAACCCCTTAGTAGTATAAAATTCTGACCTTTTTGGAGTGTCAGGTAGCAATACAATTGGAGTTGACTTAAATGGCTCAATTGGGGGGTGAGGATAAATAATTCTACACCTGATTGACTCTCCCACTTTTCTTTTTCCCAATTGCTTGTCCATCAGGGATACTTGAGTCTCCAACTATTGTATCCTATTCCCTCTCTCATCATATGCCTTCAACATTTCTTCAAACTTGGCATTGAGCTCTAAGAATTTATTTTTCTCTTTTCTAGCAACCACCGTCCCAAAATCCACCATTTCTTTAGTCATTTCACTTATCTCCTCACTATCCACTTCATCTACTCTATATATTGGGAGAGTGCCTATATGCTCAATATTTGAAATTTCTTGTATCCTAGTTTTGTCTCTTTTCTCAATAGACCAAATCACCAATGCTTGATGATCATTGCTATACGTTTTCCTCTATGTGCTTGCAAAATTTTCTCCTCAGTTTTGTACTGGACATCCTTTTCTTTTCTAATACAGACAAAGATCATAGCATTAGCTATGTCCCACTTAGGTAATATCAAGACTCTTGATTCTTTCAATAACTGTCTTCCCCCTTTAGGGGTCAATTATGCAAACTCATCTATGAAGTCAGTCTTAACCTCTTCCTCAATCTTAGAATCCAATTTATTTGGTTTCTCTACTTTTATTGATTTCCATTTAACCTCAAAATTGCCAATGTTTCTTCTCCATAAAAATTGTGCAAAGGCTCTAGATTTCACAAAACTTTCATCAATAATGAATTTTTGGTAGGATTGTGCAATTACAAGGTCAATCTCCCTACCTCTATAGTCTACAATAGTAAGGTCAAAAGATCGTATAGGAGGCTCATTAGGAACTCATTCTTAAATATCAATAATTGTAATAACTATGTCCCCTTCCCCTACAATCTGTCTCAACTATTCTCTCATTCAAGGTTTGCATAATTCTAGCAAAATTATTCATCAACATATTGATTTTGGCCCCCCAATATCTCTTATCTACCAAAGAATCATATTTGGGCTCAAAAGCATTTATAAAATGAAGGACTTTGATGTAAGCTGTCCATTTCTCTTTTCTGACCTCTTACTCCTGTAGTGAGAATTTGTTCCTGATTATACCCTCAGGGAAATATATAGTTTGTATAAAACCGTTAACTCTACTTCTTTGCCTCAGGAGGTCATAGATTCCCTCTAGATCAATATAACAAGCATGGGATTGGGTCATTTAATACTTATCTAAAAAATTCCCAAATTTCTCCATCCCTTCTAAACAAATACAAAATCATCAACAATAGTCACCACTGGAAAGAATGCACCTTTGAATTTTCCTAGCAAATCCTTTTCATCAATTGACTCGATTTGCCATAATAATTTTTCAATTCACGCCTTCAAAGGCACCTAGTAGGGTAGCACATGGGGTTTTCCCAAGAAACCATAAAATCTAAAAATAGTAGAAACATGATATGGGATGATATCTCCCAAATTTTGACTTACCAATAGTCCCTTACCATGATCCTTAGGTCTTATTAATTATAATAAGGGTTGTGGTATTCTAGGGCTATCCCCTCTTAACAAAAATCTGAGCCTTGAAGCAAAATATCTATGAAATCTAACAAAACTAGCATTAGTGACCTCCCATGTCATGTCTGCACTCCACAACTAAACTGGGGGACTCTCTCCATCTCTCTACAATTTCAATTTCATCTCTTTGGAGAAGAAAGTAACTCCTTTATACAGAAATATATACATCAATAAAGAGTACTAGCAAAAAGGCCTATTAACCTTATCTTGTGCTATTCCAATTAATCCATTATGAATCTCCTCAACTAGAAAAGTAACAAAATTTAGAATTGAACTCATTGCATATTGCAGAGTCTGAGCTATGATGAGAATGTTAGAGCCTTGAATGTGATCTTACTCATCCATTCCAAGGATTTTGTAGAGATAAAAATATAAGGCCTATGCCCTTGGATTAAAATATTTTTTCAACAAGGGTTCTAGGGTATTCAGCGTGACCAAAGGCAATGATCAAATTTTAACAAAATGTTGTTGCAATTCTCCTCCCCTTAGGTATACCCTCTAAGCATCATACCTAGCTTGAAAATATTCCATATCAATTCTCTCATGGACAACATGGTTAGGGTTAAGCTTGAACACTTCTCTAATGAATTCGAGTGAAACCCTAAAAATGTTATCCCCTACACAATTTTTAGCAATCCTAGTAATTGGATCATATTTTTTAGCCATGTCTACTAGTAGGTCACCATCAATGAAAACTCTAGGAACAATTAATTTGCCTATATCAAATTCCCAAACATTACTCATTGGAGTATCTAGATTTTGTTCTACAGACCACTTCTTAAAAAGGTCTAATCCTCCCACAGAAACCTATGCATCCCTCAAATAATTTTCCTTATCATAAAAACCTTCATTAACGAACAACCTAGGGTTTTTGGGAACAAAATATCTACCCTTAGTCAATTCATTTACTAATGGATGCATTTTTTCTAGAAAATCATCAAGGACTATACTTTTTAGGTAATCTACCTTGCTAGAAAAATCCTTACGAGGAGGTATTATTTTAACTTACCCTAGCACATTGACAATTTTTCAATATTTAGAAGTTTTAAACCACTTACACACATTTTTCTTGCTTATTTTCCTCTATGAATTACTTTGCAAATCACTGAATATCCTGAAGAATTTCCTACCCTGGCTATTGAAAAACTTGTACTCTAATAATTTTGCAATTTTATAGTTCAATAATGGTGAATTTTGGGTTTTACTATAGCATTAAGGTCGCATGAAATGGCACTGAACAGAATTAATATTTCTAACAGTTAATTTTCATGTCACACCTTGATTTTACATTTGCTCCATCAATCATAAAGCATTAGATGACTTCTTTTGGAAATAGAAAAGCTACATTAAAACCTTTGAAAACTTGCCACATGTCAAGCAAGCACTTCACCACTTTGACTAAAGTCCAGTCATTTTCATAATTTGGTGAAGCGCTAATCATTGATCTTCCAAAGATTGATGATCATGAAAGATCACTTCAACTTTACAATTAAGGTTTTAAAAATGTGGCCCCACTAGTACATTCATCTCCATCTTAGCAAAAACATGTATTGCTTTACTAGTTACTACGTTCCATTTCATCACACTTTTCCACCCTAGTGTGGCTCAAAAACCTTCTTTGTGATAGGTCCCACTTTTCCAAATTGCATGTAGGTGCTTCCCCACTTTGGTTAAAGATCCTCCACTTTCATATTATAGGAATGTTCCACCTGTTGATCTCTCAAGATCAACGGTATGTGTAAATCATGTTTTCTTGGATCTAGTTAGTGAAACTTAACCAATCAATGTATTTCTTTTTTTCTAACATATCTGATAGTTACCAATGATGCATGTTGTACTAATGCCTTTCAAAGCTATGGGTCCATGACATCATCATATTGCACATGTCTTGTAGGCGCATCCCTGCATTACATAAACCTTGAACGATTTTTTTTATAGCAGGTAAGCACTACCCATTGATCTTCTTAGGATCAACGACATACATAACCTGTGTCCTTTAAACTATATGAGATATCCTTTGTGACATCATTATAGACATGCATCACAAAGGCACTTCTCCACTTTGGTTAAAATCTCCTCATCTTGATGAAGCAATAATACGCCCACTGTTGAACTTCCAAATATAAACGACTTAATGATATGACATCAAAATGTAACCCCACTACTTGGCTTAACCAATGACATTGCTAGAAAATCAAATATGTACTGATACTTAGTGATAGCCCTAAAAAGGTTCTAACAAAGTACTGACAAGCTCTAGTCTTTGTGGTGTAGTTAAGACCCAATATCACCAATTGCTACATGGCACAAAGGTGCTTGCACACTTCACATATATGTCGAGGAGATTCATCTTGCAGGCATGTACCCACTGTTGATCTTGGAGAGATCAACAACGGGCCCAAATGAACAACCATAGGTAAGATATTTTGTCAAAATGCTTAAAATAATCATGGTTATGACATTGAGCATAATGAGAATTTTTATATCATGGAAAATAATAAATTTAATTTGGAAAAATAAAGACCTAGGATCAGAGTCTCCCATGCAATTTTGTTTAGAATATTACTTTCCATCACTTTGAGGGTTAGGTCAAGACAAAACAAAGGCTTATATATTCAAAAAAAAATCATCCAAGCTTTTAATCAAACTTCACAGGATTTTTTTAAAATGCTAACCTAAGGTTTTTTACTATAATGTATAGAAAAACATAAAAGGTGAAAAACTAGGCCAACAAAGTCACTCAAGTGTCAAGTAGATAGTAAGTGCCAAGTTATTTAGATGTCGAGTGATCAGTGGATGTCGAGTCATTTAGAGGCCAAGTTACAACATTGGAGAGACAATGGATGCTGAGCATTAGACACTTCAAGTGTTGAGTAATACAATTTAGACATAGTTGTTTGTAATGACACAAACTACTATCTAAACTATTTTGGAGTGAACTTAAGGATTATTTTGCAATCCTGAGATGATAAGGATGAATCTTTATTGAGAATTCCTATGCAGTACATGCAGCCAATCAAAAAAAGGGAAGGATTAAGCAACAATATGGGTAAATCATAATTGTTGATTCATACCTAACCTAAATCGAATAGAGGAAAGAAGTTGGAGGAAAGAAGAGATACATCTGATCAGTGAGGATCAAGTACACATTACGAGATTGAAATACCACTTGCCCTACATTAGTTGAATGAAGCAAGAAATGAGGTAAAATGATCATTAAAAATAAAGAAAGAGATAGCTCTTAAAGAGAATGACGCACATTAACAAGAGATTGACACTACTAGATTATTTGCAAATGGAAACACAAGTGAATTTGATGCAACCATTGCGTATCTGATGCAAAAGAGTGGAGCCCTAACTAAGGAGGTTAGAAATCTCAAAATAGAACAAGAAGTCCAATCGGTATTGCTATGTGAAGTGACCGAGTAGAAAAAGAAAGTTGAAGAAGACAAAGCCATGGTTGAAGATGAAAAAAGGATACTGACCAAAAAACTAGAAGAGAAGACATTAGAGGTGAATAGGATTGCTCACATGTAATTGAAAATATTGAATCAAATGTTGATTACAAATCATGAATTGAATGGAAAAGATGTTGAGAACACAACACTAAAGTTATAGAATGAACAAATAAGAAATTATCTGAAAAGAGAAAAAGAATTTGCTGAAAGTTTCAACAAACCTAGTGAAGCCATCAAGTATTTTGAGCAATTGATGAGATCTCCTAGATCCAATAGTGATACTACTAGATTGGGTTACATTGGTACCAAAGAAGGAGAATCATCTAAAAGTGGTGAACAAAGAAATGTCAATGGTAAGAACTCCAAACCAACTTGTCATAATTGTAGAAAATTAGGACATACTACTAACGTTTGTAGCAGAAAGACTACAAATCAAAATCCTAAGTAGAAGTTTGTGGGTCACTACCACAACTACAAAAAACAAGGAGATTAGGTACATGAATGAAAAATCAAGACCATAAGCACACAAATATTTGAAGCATACTGCTATAACTATTAGAAGTATGCGCATAGAGCATATGAGTGTAGATCTATGCCTAAGTGGTCATCAAACAAGAAGACAAAATAAAGCATAATGGAAACTCTTATAATTGGGATTATAATACAAGGTATAGTTGTCACTATTGTCAAGGGTATGGACATGTTTCTAAAAATTGCATTAGAACACATTTTAGAAGTGACTACAAAAGATGGTTGAGTCAAACTACATGTTTTAGTTGTTTCAAGATTGGTCACATAAGAAGAATTTATCCAACAAGATCAAAAGAACCTAGCATTGAGTACAATAAAGGTAAAGGAAAGGTTGATGTTGAAGAAGTCAAAGTGTAGATGAACAAGTCATGGAAGAAGAAGGAAGATTGCAACACATCAATTTTAGATGGGATCACTTTATCCAATGGATTATGTAATCACATCATCTCCAACTAGGCAATTAAGAGGTTTGTATGGGACATATATTTCAAAGTTAAATTATACATCTGTTCCAAGGATTGAGTTCTAAAAAGATCATATATGCATGAAGTAAGATGCAATGTATTGGTTAGAAATTAGAGGAAATCTATAAGTTTTCATGTTTATGCCGAGCATGAAACATTTCATTGTGGTTTCCAAGTGAAAGTTAGTCGCTGCCGAGCTATCGAAGATTCTAGTGTTAGCCAAGCTCATAGTGGTTGCCAGGAATAAAGGAAATTACATGGAAGTTGAGTGACTCAAAATCGCTACTGGAGCTAACCTTATAGCTATGTAAGCACTAGGCATTTATGGTGAAGTTTTAAGGGCTATATGGTCAATTTTTAACTCATTTACAATCATTCAAATTTGGAGAGAGCATGAAGAGATGAAGGTGAATTAGAAAGAAGGATTCAAGAATTTTCAAACTGAATTCAACTGCTACTTGAGACCATTCATTAGATTTGAGAAGGTATTTATCATGTGTCAAGCAACACTCTCTGAATTTTCAAAAACCCTAGCTAGTTATTATGGCGTTGAGTTCTTTTGTTGCTATAGTTAAGGAAGGAAAGGAAGATTTGAGTGTTTAATTGATAAGTAATGAGATCAAACAACCACATTTCAAGAAAATTCTTGACATTTCACATAAAGGAGACTAATTTGGTGTGTTATCATTGATACCACCACAAGTTTTGATGATACAATATGTAAGGTGTTTCTACACTTGTAACATTGGAAGCATTGGAGACATGGAGATAAGAGAGTTATATGGAAAATTGTGTGATAATGAAGTATTAAAAGAAGAATTCAAGGTTGTAGATAGAAAAGGGTTAACTTGTGCCTTAGATTTTCCAAACGTATTCAAAACTGAATGAATTAAGATTGTTCTTAGTAGAATTCATGACAATTTTGTATGGTTGGAGGATGCCCCTATAAAAATTACAAAGAAGATCATTCATAGAGTGACAGGGTATCCAACCCTAGATAGACCTAAGACAATGATGAATGATGAAAAAGAGGCAATTGAAAAGAATATAGGGGCACTATGGAACAAGAGAGGAATGACCATAGACACAATTTCTAATCCCCTAATTGCTTTTGTAGTAAGAATTATTGCACATAAGTTATTTCAATCCAATAGGTTAAATAATGTACCATGTATGGATATTGATTTGGGTTACAAGATAGTGAAGAAATATCACTCTTACGACCTTGTCGAGTTACAACTCCAACAATTATCTGAGAAATTGGGAGCCATAAGGAAAATACAAAAGTGCACAATGAAAATTTGGTTCAATACTAGTTTGTATATTTTTCTATGTGTAGAACACTTTTTCCCACATTCGAGAAAGTATCTTTGAAAGCTGATAGATCAGTTGCAAGAAAAAATAGTGAATTTATAGAGCAACTTGGAGAAAATTTTGAGAGTTTGATGACTAGCTACTTTGAAGACTTTAATAAGTCAATGAAACAAAAGAAAAGGATACTAGTATCACTAGTAGATAAACATTTCAATTATGTTTTTTTTCTAGTTGATGTTGATTTCACATATGTTCAAGCTATTGTTCTAAGGGTGAGATGGATCAGACCCATACCTTATGAAATTAATGTTGATGAGGCATCTACAACCATCAGTGCTTTATTGGCAAAAGAAGTAGGCAAGGATGCTACTACTTTTGGAAACTATGATGTAGCAAAGTCAAAGATCACAATGGATTTAAAGACAACTTCTGTGATGAGGAAAAAGAAAAATCTTGTAAAGAAACTCAAAGAAAAATTCGATGAAGGAGTAGAAGGAGATGAAGAAAAGAAGATAATGAACATGATGATGATACACCTAACCAAGTACCACTTTCCATGACATAATGTCACAGTGAGAAACAAGGAGAAGAAGAAGAACAAACTAATGAAGGTGTCAAGGGAGAAGAAGCCAATGAAGAAAATGTTACCATAGAAGAAAAGAAAAGGAAAAAAAGAATTCAGCAGCAAGAAAACCTAAAAGGGTTGTGAAATCTTCACAAAAAAATCCTATAGTTCCTGTTATCAGGGCTAGCACAAGAGCTACTACGAAGAAGACTTAGGAGGTTCTGAAGCCTAAAGGCAAGAGAGCTAGTACATCTACACAAGGACATGAACTTGAATAGAAGAAAAGAAGGAAGAACATTTCCCTAACTAATTAGATGAGGAGAGGATAGAATCAAATGATAACAACCAATTGAAAGTGGTAAGTCATTGTCCCTCTTTTGATTTAAACAATTTGTGTGAAAATATTAAGAATAATGTTGATTTAAGTGGATTCACACATGTTGAGTTTGATAACCTTGGGAAGTCAGATATGGATAAAGTAGAAGAGTCTATATATGCCATGATGGAAACTTTTAAGATGACTCCAATTGAGATTTCCAACTCTCTACCAAAGAACCTATATGATAGAGTTGAGAAAAGGTTGAAATATAGTCTCACAATAGAGAGAAATACAAGAGACTATACTTGCAAGAGTGATGCTAGATTTGGACAAATCTAAGATAAGAAAAGTTATTGATAAGTACAAGTGAAGATTTTCTCCAAAGTACTAAGTTTTTAACATTCTATAGAAAAAGATTGAAGTTTCTTTCTAGTAAAGCACACAAATATGGTAGGTACTTTATGGGCTGACAACACAAAAGGCTATTGAGAAAGCACCTCAAGAAGTAGGTGTATAAAAAATAGAGGAAGAGATAGTTTAAAAAATGATGAATCTATGATGGAAGTACATGGGGAAGGCACTACAGAGGCAATAGTTGATGAAGAGTGACAACCAAACTAACATGTCCTAGCAATACAAATATTGAGTGCCAGTCCTCAAGCAGATATAGTAAAAGTTAAGAAAGTTTCTAACGCCACCATTTAGAATACAAATACCTTAATAGAGAAGGATATGCAAAAGATACTAAATGATTCCACCACCAAGGCACAATTATGCAGTCATTTTGTGTTGGTGAGTGTGGATGAGATTGAGAAGGTAGAATTGGCATCTGTAGGGGAGAAAACTCAAGCATTATCAAGTGTTCCCTCCCAATCACCACAGGTGCAACCTACCATGCATATGGTAGTATACCACAAGAAGGACACCATGTCTTCACATATCAACACTAAGGTATTTGCAATTACAATAATTGAAAAAGAAGGGACACCAGTTCAAATAGGTCAAAAAGCTAGTCCTACACCTACAAAACAAGTAGAAGGTGGATAAGAGATCAAAGAGAAGGAAAAGGATAGGAATGAAGATTTAGTCTTGACTATGAAGCTAGAGGGAGTAATAGAAATATAGACACTATTACTCTCACTCCTAGTCAAGCACTTCATAGGCCAATTACTAAAGCCACACCTTTGCAAGAATCAACGCAAGGTCAACATCTAAGGTTGACGAGGTTACATCCTATGGTGAAATAAAATTAGATGAGGTGATTATGTTACCAAAGTATAATCTTACTACAATCACAATAGATAAGATGAACATATTGCAACATTCTTTATCATGGAAGAAACACCAAGAACTGCTCAAAAGGGAGCACAAGTAGAAACAAACATTTTATGACATCAAGCCCATCATTGAGTAGTTTGCAAATATTGTAGAGAAAATCAATGATGAAGACCTAGATACCAATGTCAAATTATTTGCATGGTCTAAGAATAAATTTCAAACCAAGGTGGATGAACAGATATCTAGTGCTATTGTACTACACTAGGTTAAGTTAGCAACCAAGACTAAGGGTATGAAGGAAGTATGAGAGAATATTTTCTCTCTTTACACCAAGTTGTGTGATACAAATTTGTTCACATAGGAAGTGTAATGCCATATTGAGACTCTACAAGGAGATATGAAGCTATTAGGTATTACTCTACCCAATTCTCTAGCACAAAGTCAAAAGAACTTTAGGACTTTCATGAATACCCAAGGTCAGTAGGTAGCTCTACATGCTCAAGATGCAAACATTCAAGCTAGATTGATCAGTTTCTAGTCCATGTTGACCCCACACATGGAGATACTACACAAGGATCTAGCTTTGTAGAAATAGTAATAAAGAAAGATACCCATCTTTCTACACATGAAGGCTTAGTTCACTTTGCTGCCAAGTTATCTATCCAAATAAAATCATTGGAAGTAGCTTGTGATACTTGGGATGTAGTTTTGAAGATAATACTTGAGGTCCATAAAACTTTCTTGGACAGACACACAATTCATGTACAACCCATGACATAAGTGTCAAAAGGGGGAGAATGCATGAAATGAGAGATAAGTTTTGGGGGAGACCAAATAAGAAACATAGATAGAGTCAGTGTAGCAGATCTACTCAGCAAGAGTATTCAGTTTCAGTTCAAAATAGAATAACCAACTCAAGGGGATTTATTAAATTTTGAGGTATGACTGATGAGTGATAAGTTTTTTGCAAATTTTTTTTTTTTTTTGAAATTTTGAATGTAAGACAAATAATAAATGGATATTATCTAAGTTATGATTAAAAGGCTAAGGTTATTCATGCATGACCAAGTATTTTTCCACTCATGTCAAAGGACGAGATTGTTAATCTCAGATTGGTTTTTGACATATGAGTGACAATATACTTAAGTCATTACTTAGTTCATTTTGAACAAGTAGTATATGCCAAGAAAGGGAGATATATTCCAAGTAACTAGTAAGTTTCAAGTCATTCATATGTCAAGTGATCAATGGATGTTAAGTCATTCAAAGGCTAAGTTACAACGGTGAAGATATAGTGGATGCCGAGCATCAGACAGTTCAAGTTCTGAGTAATAATATTTTGAAATAGTTTTTTGTAATGACACAAACTACTATGTAAACTATTTTGGAGCTAACTTAAGGATTATTTTGTGACCCTAAGATGATAAGGACAAATCTTTATTGAGAATCCTAATGTAGTACATGCAGCCAATCAGAAAAAGGGTAGGATTAAGTGAAAATTTGGGTGAATCACAATCGTTGATTCATACCTAACCCTAAGTCACCTAGGTATTCTTAAGAAGGACATACCTTAAACTTGTTAGGTGTGTGGAAGGAGAAAAAGAGAAGTTTGTATGTGCAATCAAAGTATTCATGGTGACTAAGGTATGGTGAATTGAGATACATTGCAGAATTAGTTAAAGGAGAATAGAGGAAGGGAGTTAGAGGATAGAAGAGATACATTTTATCAGTGAGGATCAAATACACATTAGGAAAGAGGTGATCTATTATCTAGTAATAGAATGCTAATCGAAAGATCATTACTGAGACATTCTAATAGGTGAATCAATTAAATCTCTTAACAAAGTAGTCTTAACAGGCTATTGTAAATCCTTTAACAAGGTTCTTACATCAATGTAAGTTAAAGTCCATTTACCAGGTACACTTCTAATAGGGTGTTGAAATCCTTTAATAGGATAAGATCTAACAATCTTGTAAGCCTTCAATAGGTCAGACCTTTCATAGGGTAGATCATGTTTCATGATCAAACATTGTAACCTTTGTTGAATACACTTTATTACTATAGTAGTGGAGATTTTTCAGTTTTATCCCCACCCCAATTTTACCTTCCCATTGGAAGGTTTTTGAGTAACCAAATATCTTGTATCATACATGTGTTGAATGTCATTTTCTTTCATACTATGGATTAATATATTTAGCTAGCTATTTTAGTTTACATGTACAATTTTGAGATGGATGTGTGGTGAATGAATTTATGGTTAAATTTTTGAAGAACTAATTCATCCATCCCCCCCTCCCCCAACCCTCTTAGAGTTTATTTTACCTATTGTATTTCCAACACACACACACACACACGCACACACACACACACATGTGAGTGAGTGTGTATGTGTGTGTTTGTGATGCAACTCAAGGAAGGAGAATCCCTAAAGGAGATGTCCTAGCCCCAAACAAATAACCACACAACGTGTGTGTGTGTGTTTGTGTGTGTGTGTGTGTGTGTGTGTGTGTGTGTATGTGTGTGTTTGTGATGCAACTCAAGGAAGGAGAATCCCTAAAGGAGATGTCCTAGCCCCAAACAAATAACCACACAGTAGAAACACAAAACAAGATAACAACAATGAAAGATCTGATACCAAATCACAACTCTTTATTTATAAAAATAACTATTTATGCGCAATATGCCTGGTTATAAGGCCTTCCAGGTTATGATTAAATATAACAACAATTACAATAATAGTTCTGCAAGATCCCTTAAGATCCAACTCAATCCTAGGTAGCCTAGATTTGTAACATAACAAAAATTTGGTAGAAACCTCCAAGATCTCAACTTGTGCTCATAAGCCACCAAGAAATCTCCTTGTTTCTAAATCGTAGCCACTAGATCCTTGATCCAAACTTGTAACTTTACCACAATCCTACTATAAATTGCCTCATATTCAGTGCTCTATCCATAGACTCAGGAAAACTCACCCTTCAACTACTCTCCAGACTCACTCCTTTCAAATGAATGAATCACTCCCTGAATGAATGACCAAAAGACTCCACAAGACCCCCTAGTTATACCAAACTAATCCACAATTCAACCTAGTAATTAAAAATTAAATAAACTCCTTAAATTAAATGCATATTTAAGCCACAAGTTGTCTCACAACAAACATTAAGTACAAAATGTTAACCCTCATGTTAAATTGTAGTTAACATGTGATAACCACACAATATACTTAGAACAAGCCCCAAGTTTATAATACAAATTTAAAATCACATAGGAGAGATAACCAAGAATAAAAATAGGTCCATACAAACTTCCTTTGGATCAATATAACAAGCATGGGATTGGGACATTTGATACTTATCTAAAAAAATTCCCAAACTTCTCCATCCCTTCTTAACAAATACAAAATCATGAACAATAGGAACCACTAGAAAGAATGTACCTTTGGATTTTCTTAGAAAATTCCTTTCATCAATTGACTCGATTTACCATAACAATTCTACAATTCCCACCATCAAAGGCACCCAATAGGGTAGCATATGGGGTTTTCCCAAGAAACCATAAACTCCAAAAATAGTTGAAACAAGATATGGGATGATATCTCCCAAATTATGACTTACCAACAGTCCCTTAGCATGATTCTTAGGTCTTATTAATTCTAATAAGGGTTCTAGTATTCTAGGGGTATCCCCTCTTAACAATAATCTAAGCCTTGAATCAAAATATTTGTTGAATTTGATAAAACTAGCATTAGTGACCTCCCATGTCATGTCTACACTCCACAACTGAACTGGGCATCTCTCTCCAATTCTAATTTGATCTCTTCTGGGAAAAAAGTAACTCCTTTATACAAACATATATACATCAATAAAGTGTATGAAAAAATAAGGCTTATTAACCTTAGCACGTTCTATACCAATTAATCCATTATGAATCTCCTTAGCTAGAACAATAGTAAAATCCAAAATCGAACTCATTCCATATTGCAAAGTCTGAGCTATGATGAGATAAATAGAGCCTTGAATGTGATCTTGCTTATCCATTCCAAAGGTTTTACATAGAGAAAAATATAAGGCTTGTGCCCTTGGATTAAAATATTTTTTCAACAAGAGTTCTAGGGTATTCAGCGTGACCAAAGACAATGATCCAATTTTAACAAAATGTTGTTGCAATGGTCCTACTCTTAGGTATACCCTGTGGGCATCATACCTAGCTTGAAAATCTTCCATATCAATTCTCTCATGGATAACATGGTTAGGGTTAAGCTTGAACACTTCTCTAATCAATTTAGGTGAAACCCTAAAAAGGTTATCCCCTACACAATTTTTAACAATACTAGTAATTGGATCATATTTTTTAGCCATGTCTACTAGTAGGTCACCATCAATGAAAAGTCTAGGAGCAATCAATTTGCCTATATCAAATTCCCAGACATTACTCATTGGAGTATATATATTTTGTTCTACAAACCACTTCTTAAAAAGGTTTAATCCTCCCACAGAAACCTGTGCATCCCTCAAATAATTTGCCTTATCATAAAAACCTTCACTGACTAACAACCTAGGATTTTTGGGAATGAAATCTCTACCCTTAGTCAATTCATTTATTGATGGAGGCATTTGTTCTAGAAAATCATCATGGACTGCACTTTTTAGGCAATCTACCTTGCCAAAAAAATCCTTATGAGGAGGCATTTTCTCAACTTACCCTAGCACAGTTACAATTTTTCAATATTTAGAAGTTTCAAACCACTTACCTACCTTTTCCTTTCTTATTTTTCTCTGTGAATTATTCTACAAATCATTAAAAACTCTAAACAATTTTGTGCCCTAGCTCTTGAAACACATGCATTCTAATAATTTTGAGATTTTATAGTTCAATAATGGTTAATTTTGGGTTTTACCATAGAATTAAGCTCACACGAAGTGGCATTGAACATAATTAATATTTCTAGCAGCTAATTTTCATGTCACACCTTGATTTTGAATTTCCTTGGTCGATTATAAAGCATCAAGCAACCTATTTTGAAAATATAAAATCTACGTTAAAACCTTTGAAAACTTGCCACACATCAAGTAGGTGCTTCCTCACTTTGACTAAAGTTCAGTTATTTTCATAATGTGATGAAGCAATGATTGTTGATCTTCCAAAGATCAAAGATCATGAAAGATCACTTCAAATTTATAATTAAGGCTTTAACATGTGGCCCCACTGGTACATTCATCTCCAACTTGGCAAGTACATGTATTGCTTTACTAGTTACTACATTCCATTTCATCACACTTTTCCACCCTGGCATGACTCAATAGTCTTCTTTATGATAGGTCCCAATTTGCCACATGGCATGCAGGTGCTTCCTTGCTTTGGTTAAAGATCCTCCATTTTCATTTTACAAGAATGTGTTTCCCATTATGTAAATCATGCATTCCTAGATCCAATTAGCAAAACTTAACCAATAAATTTATTCCTTGTTTTCGACATGTCTAACAGTTGCCAATGATACATGTTGTACTAATGTCTTTCAAAGCTATGAGTCCATGACATCATCATATGCTACATGTTTTGCAGGTGCATCCCTACATTACACAATCCTAGAGAAATGTATTATAGTCGGTAAGCAATACCCATTGATCTTCTCAAGATCAATGACATACATAACATGTGTCCTTTGAAGTGTATGAGATATCCTTTATGATGTCATGATGGACATGTGTCAGTAGGGTGCTTCCCTACTTTGGTTAAAAATCTCATCTTGAAAAATTGGTAATACGCCTGTTGTCGATCTTCCAAAGATCAACAAATTAATGATATGGCATCAAAAGGTAACCCCACTACTTGGCTTAACCAATCACATCATTGGATAATCAAATGTGCACTGATCCTTACTTATAGCCCTGAAAAGGTTCTGACAAAGTATTGACAAGCTCTAGTCTTTGGTCGCAGTTAAGACCCAACATCACAAAGTGCTATTTGGCACCAAGTTACTTGCCCACTTCACATAAACATTGAGTAAATTCATCTTGTGAGTATGCGCCCACCATTGATCTTGAAGAGATCAGTGAAAAGCCCAAGTGAACCACCACTATTAGAATATTTTTTCAAAATTCTTAAAATAACCGTGGTTATGACATTGAGTATAATGAGAAGTTTTATTTCACGAAAAATAATAAAATAACTTTGGGAAAATAAAGACTTAGGATAAGAGTCTCCCGCACAATTGTTTTTAGAATATTACTTTTCATCACTTTGAGGGTTAGGGAAGGACAAAATAAGGGATTATGGATTTAAAGAACTTTCATCCAAGGTTTTAGTCAAATTTCACAAGATTTTTTTAAAAACCTAACATAAGGTTTTCCAATATAGGGTATAGAAAAACATAAAAGGTGAGAAACCAAACCAACAGTGGCTCTGTCTGGTGACAATGAATAAACAATAATTCATATGAGGGTTTAGAATCATTGGGAGAAGTAGACCACACACCTAACCAATTCTCTTATTTGACAAGTTTATGTTGGAAATATAGATGGAGTAATTGAGGGGGGGTGAATTAGTTACCACAAAAATATTTCAGATCCCTTGGATGTTAACAATAAAATTAATTGTTGTTATTTGGTAAACACACAAAAATTGCTGTAAGTTAGTAAAAGCAATGTGATTTACTTATTTCTGATCTTAAACATTCACAATGATTAACTTGAAAACATAAAAGAAGTAACATGAGCACACGAGACACTATAATTTAACGTGGAAACCTAATATGGGAAAAACTACCAATGTAACTAGTTACTGTTTCTCACTCTTCTGAAGTGAATCTTGTTCGGAGCCAACCTAGTTAAAGATTACAAAACACACTGTTAGGTGTGACCTTGTTACAGGATTTAATCACTTTTTAAGGAGTGACCTTGTAAGAGGTCCTTAGAACAATTCAATGGAACTATCACCTTGTTAGAGGATTTACAACTAGCTATTAAACCAACCTTTTTAAGAGATTTTGGAATCAATGCTACAATGGTAAGAAAGTAACAATGAAATGACCTAAATGAGATTCAATTGAATTGATAATTAGAGATCTTTGTTCTACTTCATGCTAGATCCTTATTGATCGAATATTGATTTGCTACTCCATAGGGATATCTAACCATCCTTCAAGTTTGCTCCCACTCTTTCCTTCTTAATCAATCAATACACTTGCATTCTATTACATACATTAGAATCTCAACTTGACCTTATATTTATACCATACAAATTATCAAGTTGGTTCAGTTACAACTTACAATGACCAATAAACATTACCACAGTCAACTAAAATCAATACTTGAAATAATTAAACTTCATATCCTCAAATCAACAAAATCCTTTATTGGTTGACCCTACTCAGTAAACACTGATCCTAAAATGTTTCCTATGTTAACCAATAGAATCTTGGTTAACTTTTTGAAGTTGCAAAATTCTTTAGCAATTGAGTGAACTCGATGAACACTAACTCTGACCAAATTTCCTTCATTAACCATGAGAACTTAGTTAACACTACTTTCTGCCATAATTTCCTTCAACGCTTGAGTGAGCTCAGTAGACACTTTCTTTGTAGAGTAATCTCCAGAAATACTTGGTAGACAAGGAAAATTGTCTTGCAGACCAAGTGAGCTTAGTAAACACTAACTGACAATTGATATGACATTTGTGTAACATCAAAGACAACAGACAATTAGACAATTGTATCCAACAATCTCCCTCTTTGGCATTGATGGAAACACAACATGTCATAGAACAATAAAATTTGAAAAAAATACTTTCTCTGACAGAAAATTTTCTCCCTCTTAGATTTTATTCCACAAACTTCTTCTTCTATGTGGTAACCTCCCTCTATGAAGGAATTACATAGCTTCTTCCTCAAAACAAATTTCAAAAAGATATGACACTAAACTCTCCCTCTTTGACAACACATGCTAAATACAACACATACCAAATGAGTATCAATGTACCTTGAGTACTGATTCATATGCAATGTTCCCTTGACTATGTCACATCAATTGATAGATCTTCAACTTGGTTCCTGTTGATGCATCACTTGAAACTTCATTTAAGTGAGCTTCAGATAGGGGAATGACCCCTAACTTACCTCTTAGATACAAGAATGCATCCTTAGGTAATGGCTTGATAAATATGTCTACATTATGTTCTTTTGTATGGACATATTCCAATCTAATTTCTTTATCCTGTACCAATTCTCTAACAAAATGATATTTTATAGCAATATGCTTGGTTTTGAAATGCATCACTAGATTCTTTGATATGTTAATTGCACTTGTATTATCACAAAACATGACAACTAGTTCTTTGATCTCAACCTTCATGTCTTCCAATAACTATTTAAAACAAACAATATTAGAACAATTCACTACTGCTGCAACATATTCTACTTCTGTTGTGGATTGAGATGTGCAATTTTTCTTTTTACTTGTCTAAGATACCACCCTTTTACCAAGAAAGAATGCTCCACCACTTGTACTCTTTCTATCATCAATATTTCTTACCCAATCAGCATCAATAAATACTTTTAAGTCTAGATTTCCTCCAAGTTTATACCATAAGCTATAGTCTTTAGTACCTTTCAAATATCTCAAAAAAAAATTTGATTTCCATCATATGATTTTCTCTAGGTTTTATCGAGAATCTTGCCACTATACCAACTACAAGACCAATATTAGACCTTGTATGAACTACAAACTATAATTTTCCAATCATTGATCTATATAAGGTCTAATCTACTTCTTTTGAATAATCATCTTTGGTAAGCTTTAATCCAATACACATGGGGGTTCCAACTGGTTTTGAATCTTCCATACCAAACTTTTTGAGTATCTCCTTGATATATTTAGACTAAGTGATGTAGATACCATTCTTGCTCTGTTATATCTTTAATCCAACAAAGAATTTAATCTCACCAAACATAAACATTTCAAACTCTTTTTTCATTTTCTCTGAAAATTCTTTGCATAGAACATCATTCCTTGTATATAAAGTATCATCCATAAATATTTCTACCAAAACAATCTTGTTATCTGGTCCCTCCTTGATATAAAAACTATTGTTATCACTAGTTCTATGGAAAAAAATCTGTATAAGGTAGTTTTGCAAACTCTCATACCATGCTCTAGGAGCTGTTTTAGACTATACAATGCTTTGTGTAATTTGTATACCATGTCCCTTTTGTCTAGATCAACAAAACCTTCTGGTTGTTCAATGTAAAATTCTTCATCAAGAATACCATTGAGAAATGCAGATTTAACATCCATTTGATATACTTTAAATCATTTATGTGCTACATATGCAAATAAGGTCCTGACACCTTCCAATCTTGCAACACGAGTAAAAGTCTCACCATAATCAATGCCTTCTTCTTGAGAGTAGCCTTTACATACCAATCTAGCTTTGTTTCTTGATACTTTACCATCTTCATTCAACTTATTCTTGAACACCCATTTTGTTCCAATCACATTTTTATCTTTAGGCCTAGGTACAAGAGTCTAGATTTTTTTCTTGTCTATTTTCTCTATTTCTTCATTCATAGCCTCAACCCAAATTTCATTTTCCAATGCATCTTTGACATTTCTAGGTTCAAAATCAGCAAGTAAACATGTACCTTTTAGCATACTTCTTGTCATATTTCCTTTTGATTTATCTCCAATAATATAATCTGGTGCATGATGCCTCCTGACATACTTGGCTAATACAAGTTCCTTACCTTTTGAATGGATTGCATTGTCATCTTCTTGAATTTCAACTTTTGGTTCTAGTTGCTCAGACTCGGTAACATTAGCTCGATAGCTTTAGAATGTGACTCAAGTCCTTGTGACTCAGCTCGAACTTCTTGCAACTTGGTGATTGAGGAAGACTAGGGAGTAGAAATCTCCTTATTAACAGATATGTCTAGAAATGTATCAGGTTCAATGTAAACAAATCTCCTGTAATCTTTTGGTTCCTTTTTGCTTTCTTCTTCAGTCCTTTCTGCAAACTCATCAATTCTCACATGTGCACTTTCTATGATTTTGTGAGTAGACAAATTTAAACATCTATACGCCTTACTTTTGCAAGAATAATGTAAGAGTATACCTTCATCACCTTTCACAAAAAAATTTCCTTTTCAAGATTCTTTCAAGATATAAAATTTACTTCCAAATAATTTCAGGTAACTTACATTGGTTTTATAGCCATACCATAACTCATAGGGAGTTTTTTATGAGTCCTTCTTCAACTGTACTCGATTTAAAGTATGAACTGCAATGTTGATAGCTTCCTTCCAGTATTTGATAGCTATGTTATTTTCAATCATTAGAGTCCTTGCACAATCCATGATAGATATATTTCTTCTTTTATCTATTCCATTCTTCTTAGGAGTTCTAGGGGAAGATACCTGTCTTTTGATTCCTCTTTGAATGCAAAAGTTATTGAAATCATTGGAGATGAATTCACCACCTCTATCTAATCTTAAGCATTTCATTATTTTCACTGTTTCTTTTTCCACTCTTGCCAAATACCATTTGAATTTTTCAAATGCTTTTGACTTCTCTCTTAGATACATAAGAATCATCATTCTAGGGTATTCATCAACAAAAAGAATAAATAATTTTTCTCCACTATGGCTTTCTATTCCAATAGGTCAATATACATCAGTAAGCACAATTTCCAAGATATCTTCAAATTGATAGTTTTTTCTTTTAAAACTAGTTTTTCCCATTTTTCCAATCTGACAAGTCTTGCATAAACCAACATATGATTTCTTCAAATTAGGAATGCCTCTTACTTTCCTGAATTTACTTATTTTTACCATGTTATCAAAATTTACATGACATAACCTTTTGTTCCATAACCAACTTTCTTCAACTTGAGAAATAAAACATGAGCAATCACCAAGATCAAGATAAAATAGGTTTCCTTTTGTTTTTTTTTCCTGATCCAATCAGTTTTCCTTTGTCATCTAGTAATTCTTCCTTGACATGCATGAATTTCACTTTGAATCCAATTTTGATTAGTTCTGCCACACTCTGCAGATTATGTTTTAGTCCTTCAACCCAATAGGCATTGTCACATACAAGTTATTTGGTTAATGAGATTTGACCTTTCCCTTTTATGCAACAAGGTTCATTATTTCAAAACCTTACAGTACCACCATCATAGTCTTCAAAGTGTTCAAACTTTGTTTTATCTCCAATCATATGATGTGAACATCCACTATCTATGATCCATGTATCATTTTTTCTCACATGAGAGATAAGTGCCATCTTATCTCCTTCATCATCATCAAATTCATCTTGCACAACAATGTAAACTATTTCATCTACACCATTATCAGAATCCTTAGCCATAAAACATGTCTTCTTAGCTTTGTCCTTGAGTGATTTGTGATTTTTTAAATCCTTCTTGCCATTGCAATTGTGACTTTTCTTCTCATCCTTTCTTTCTTTGTTTGGGCACTTGACAAAAATATGACCAATTTCTTCACATGAAAAAGAAATTAAGGGAACTCTACCTTTATATTTTCCTTTGTTTCTAGAATATTTCCTTGCAAGTAGAGCTTCAACAACATCAAGGTCACTATCATAACTTTTCTTTGATTCTTCTCCACTTTCTGACTAAATGTCTTTTATTTTCTTTCCTTTCTCCTTAAGTGAAAGCTTGGCCTAAAATGTAGATTCAATATTCTTGGAAGTTGGAACATAATTGTCATAGTTGTCTACTCAAAAGTTGTCAATCTTCCTACTAAGGTGTCCAAAGTTACCTATGATTTGTTTCACACCTCCTTTCTTAAATAGCAGATACTCTAATTGCATAGATAGGAAGCAATGTTCTAAGAACTTTACTTACAATAGTTTCTTCCTTGATATCTCTTCTAGAAGCTTTGATTGCACTGACACTTACTTTGATTTTTTCAACATATTTGGCAATTTTTTCATCTTCTCTCATTCTCATCTAATCAAATTATCCTCTAAGGCTTTCTGCTTTGGCTCTCCTCACATTATCATCACCACCATAGATTTCCTTTAGCTTGTTCCACATTTCAAAGGTAGTTTTGTAGTCCTTGATATCATCAAATTATTCATAGCTAATAGCAAATGCAATATCTATCATCATGGTGTTATGGTTCTTTTTCTCAACAATGTCACCAACAAATAATGTACCAATAGGAGTTGTGTATTCTTCATCAAGATATTTGCATCCTAAATCACGAATGGAAGCTAGATGAATTCTCATGAGTCCCTACCATGCTGAAAAGTTATCTTTGTTAAGCTTTGGAATTTCTCTCTTGTAAGACATCCTAATCTTTAGCTAGGTCCTTGAAACCTTTCTTACAAGCACCAGAAGCTCTAATACCAATTGTTGTAAATATAGATGGAGTAACTAAGAAGGGGGTGAATCAGTTACCACAAAAATATTTCAAATCTCTTAGATGTTAACAATAAAATTGATTGCTACTGTTATTCAGTTTGCACACAAAAATTGTTGTAACTCAGTAAAAGCAGTGTGATTTACTTATTTCTGATCTTAAACATTCACAATGATTAACTTGAAAGAATAAAATAAATAACATGAACACATACGACATGAGGATTTAACATAGAAACAAAATATGGGAAAAACCATCAATGTAACTAGTTACTATTTTTCACTCTTCTAAAGTGAGCCCTATTAGGAGCCAACCTAGTTAAAGGTTACAAAACACACTATTAGGTGTGACCTAGTTAGAGGATTTAATCACTCTGTAAGTAGTGGCCTTGCAAGAGGTCTTTAGAAAAATTCAATGGAATTGTCACCTTGTTAGATGATTTACAACTAGCTGTTAAACCAACTCTATTAAGAGATTTTGGAATCAGTGCTACAATGGTAAGAAAGTAACAATAAAATGACCTGAATGAGATGCAACTAAATTGTTGATTACAGATCTCTATTCTACTTCATGCTAGATCCTTACTGATCAAATATTGCTTTGCTACTCCACAGGGATATCTAACCATTGTTCAAGTTCGCTCACACTCTTTCCTTCTCAATCAATCAATACAATTGCATTATCTCACATACATTAGAATCTTAACATGACCTTATATTTATGCCATACAAATTATCAAGTTAGCTCAATTACAACATACAATTACCAATAAACGTTACCACAATCAACTGAAATCAATAGTTGAAATAATTAAACTTCATGTCCCCAAATCAGAAAAATCCTTTATTGGCCGACCCTGCTCAGTAAACACTAATCCTAAAATGATTTCCTATGTTAACCAACAAAAGCTTGGTTAACTCTACGAACTTGAAAAATCCTTTGGCAACTGAGTGAACTTAGTGAACACTAACTCTGACCAACTTTCCTTTGTTAACCATGAGAACTTGGTTAACACTGCTTTCTACCATAATTTTTTTCGATGCTTGAGTGAGCTCGGTAGACACTATCTTCACAAAGTAATCTCCAGGAATGCTTAGTAGACAAGGAAAATTGTCTTGCTGACCAAGTGAGCTCGGTAAGCACTGACTGATAACTGATATGATATTTGTGTAACTTTAAAGACAACACACAATTAGACAATTGTATCCAACACTCTAAGAGAGCAACAACACCAAGAAAGGAATAAATAGGGACTATAAAAAAGACACAAAGAATTTATAGAATGTATAGAGAAAACCTAGACTACTATTCATGGAAGAACAAGCAATTTAGCAAAAATACCTCTCCAAGAACTATCCATGAACTGTCAATTCAAGAATATTTCCTGATAAATCCTTTAGAATATAAGAGTCTTCCCCCAATGTGGATTCAATTAGTTAAGGACCTAACCATATAGGATCAAATTTACAATGCTTTCTTTTATCCTCAATCCTAGCATTTCACATGAGGACCAGATCTTCAATTTCAAATTTCTTGCTCATTGTTCTTTTGTCATAGAGTAATTTGACTTGTAATTACAATTTTTGATTCCTGAGAGAAGCTTCCTTCCTAGTCTTAGTTAGCCCTACTAACTCATCCAACCTCTCCTACATATCATCAATAATGTCTTCATCATACATTTGAATGTAATTATATAGACCTACTAGGTTATTTTGAGGCATCCTTGCCTGGATCCCATATACAATGTCAAAACGTGCTACACCTATGGATTTCTTCTTAGTTACTCTATCAACCCATATTGCTAGCTACAATTTGGAATCTTGGGGATTCTTGTTATCTTCCAAAGTCCTTTTAATGACTTTTAACAAGATTTTATTTATGGATTTAGCTTGTCCATTTCCTCGGGGATTATAAGAGGAGGATATTGGTCTTTTTATTTCATATTTATCACAAAATTTTACAAACTCCTCTGACCTAAAAAAACACTGCATTGTCTGTCACAATTTTCTGTGGGCATCCAAATCTTGAAATGATGTTATTTAGAAGAAAATTATTCACAACCTTGCTAGTAGGATTCCTTGTTGGAATAGCCTCTACCCATTTTGTTAAAAAGTTAGTAGCCACCAGGATCCATGAGTATTTAGCACTAGATTTGGGAGATACTTCACCTATAAAATCCATTCCCCATTGCAGGAATGGTGTTTGGACCTCAACTAGTTTTAATGGAGTATTCCCAAAAAAATTCAACTTGCCTACAAATCTTTGGCAAGCATCACACTTTCTAACCAATACCTGAGCATCTTTAAAAAGGGAAGGCCACCAGAATCAAGCTCTCATCACTTTGTGAGTAGTGATTTTAGCCATATAATGTCCTCCACAGACTCCAGTGTGCATTTCAGTCAATATCTCTTTTGATTTCTCTTGATCAACACATTTCAATAGAACTCCCTCAAAATTTCTCCACCATAAAGCATTCCTAACAATGATGTATCTGATGGCTTGTAATTTTATACTTCTCTTCTCATTCTCTGTCAAATAAGAAGGGGCCTCCATGCGTTGCAAGTAATATATGACATTAATATATCATTCACAATGGTCCATATCACATTATTCTAATCTCAGGTCATCTATACTGATTAGCATCTAAGTTGGACTGAGCCATAAGCCTTGTTAGCCCTTGACCTCTCACCAATTTTGTGATTTGGATATCAATGTTAAGTTCTTGGAGCCTATTGATCCATCTACACCTTCTACTTGACACCTCCTACTAAGAAAATATGTCTTTAACAGCTGTGCTAGGTACAAATGCAATGAAAATGGCACCTACCAAATAACATCTAAAGGATTTTATAGATTTCACCAAGGTATAAGCCTATTTCTCATTAATTTCATACTTTAGTTCAATAGGCTGCAAGGATTTTCTAAATGCAATTGGTTGTTCATATCCCTCCTCATTCTTCTATAATAAGAATGCTGCCACAATATGGAAGGATGCAAAAGAAAATATATGCATTGGCTTGGTCTAATCTGGGGTCCTAAGGACTAGGGCATTCTTAATAGTAGTTTTAATGTCCTAGAAGGCCTGTGAAGGTTCACCCTCCCAATTAATAGTAGCTCCCTTCTTGAGCATTTCTAAAATAGGTCTATTAATTTCAACAAAATTTGTGACAAACCTTCTCAAAAAATTGACTTGCCCAAAAAATGGTTGTATTCCCTTCACATTTTTTGGCTTAGGGACCTTGTCAATGGTAGTCACTCTTTTGGGATCCATTTTCACACCATCCCTTAACACTAGATGTCACAACAATTTTCCTTCTGTCACCTCAAATATAAATTTTTGGATTCACAGATACCCCATTTTCCAAGGCTTTGACAAAAAAATTCTCTAAATGTCTAGAATTGTCCTTAGCCTTCTTGGAGTAGGCTATGAGGTGATCTTGGCATACCACCATAAATTTGTTAATATAATCATGCAAGGCTAAATCCATGGCCCTTTGAAAAGTTGCACATGCATTAATCAACCCAAAATGCATCCTCACATATACATAGGTACCCCATGGAGTTGTAAAAGTTTTATTAAATTGTACATTTTCTTTCACAAGGACCTAATTGTATCCTAAGAATCCATCCATCATGGACATCAACTCAGAACCAGTCACTTGTTGCAGCATAGCTTCCATGTTTGGTAACCCATAATTGTCTTTTAATGAAGCAATATTCAAATTTCTAATGTCTACGCACAACCTTATGTCTCTATTCTTCTTTTTGATAGGCACCAAATTTGAAACACAAGTAGAATGCCTAATTGGTTTGATTATCCCTCCATCCCTTAGGTTCATGAACTCTTCTTGCATTTTAGGGGATAAGGTAAGATTCACTAGTCTTTGCTTCTACCTAAAAGGTTTAATATTATCTTTTAGTGGTATGACATGTTGATATAGGTCTTCTCTATAGGCCCTATGGTCCTCATAAGACCATCCAAAAACATGCCTATACTTCCTTAGAAAATTAATCAAAGGTTTTTTTATTTTAGCTGATAAATCTTGACCAATATAAACCTTCTTTGGAGCTGTAGAGGTACCTAGGTTTACTTCTTCTAGTTCTTGAGGCTTATGATCTCTACTTCTAGGTTTTACCCTGTCTTGGTTGTCAAACATGTTCAATAAAACAACCAACCCTTGAGGTACTCCATTAGTCTTCAACTGTATGATCTCTTGACCAAAAATTGTTTCCTTACCCTCTATGGTTTCAATAAAATCAGTACAATCTAATTATTGAGCATGGTATTTGTCTTCACTTAATAAGAAATTTACAATATCTTTATCATCCTCAAAAAATTGCCAATGCTCTATATTTTTCAGGTATTGAAGGCTAATTCTGAACCTCAATCTATAAAATTTTAGCAAATGATACGTCCTTGGGTTTGATAGCTACATTTTCCAATAGATTAGACATCTTATTCTGACTTCTATCCCTCAAAGAAATACCAAATGCAGAAAATAGTTCAATTTGATCCCACACAAAGTTCTCTACTATTTCAACCTTTTGTTCTTAGAGGCATAGGTTTCCTTTATTTGTGTAATAACAAATTCAGAATCACCTATGACATGCAACCTTTTGATTCCATGGTGGGTTGCAACTCTAAATCCTAATAGCAGAGCCTCATATTCTGCTATATTGTTGGTGCATGAAAAATTCAATGTGAAAGAATATCTAAATGTGTTCTTTTTAGGGGAAATAAAAACTATTTGTACCCCTAAACCTCCTTTAGAACTAGCCCCATCAATGTACATGGTCCATAGAATTCTGGAGTCCATGCAACATTCAACTTCATGTGCAATTACAATAGGGAGTTTTTGAACTTCTTGAATAATTATCTCTTCCCTGAATGCATTCACACCATTGTCTAAGAAACAAGTGGAATCCCTATAATTTTCTTTCCCTAGAATGTGATTGGCCCTTGGCTCTCTATCTACCCTGATAGACTTATCACCTATATAAAAGGTTACATAGGAAAAGTCACATTGTAGACTACCTCCCATAGCAATACTCCATTTTCTAGAGAGAAACATTTGATAGTGTGGAGGAATATCAACTACAAGGATTGATATCGTCAACTCTACCTTAGGGTATGAAGCTAATTTAAAAGGTAATTCATTGATGGTACCTATAATACGCACTTCCCTAGCAACCATACCTCTACATCTACCTTGTTTTGTGTCTACCTTTAGACCTTCCATAACTTTGAAGGGCATGATTGTATTATATGCTCCTAAATCTATCATGCAATTTTTTAGAGTCTTCCCTTTTATAATTAGACTAAGAAAAAATGGGTCAATATCTTGTAAATAAGTCATAGATGAATCATCTAGGAACATTTGGGGGATTTGGGTGACAATGCCATTATCCTCAAATACCACTAGGGTTTTTTGTGTGACATTTTGTTTAATAGGATCTCTATTATTACATATTCCATTTAACCATGACAAGGCTTTACTCTTGTGCTCATCAATTTTAAACAATTTGGATAAGGGTACTTCGACAGTTATTTGTGATAGCACAGATATCATATCAATAGGCTAAGATACAATGGGCTTTATAAGCATACTTGGAGTGGAAGTCTTTTGAATAGCAGACACTATTATTTTCTTAATAATGTCAAGTCCTAATCCCTTGTCTTGCACACTTTCCTTTACCGTCTCATTTTCTTCAAATTGAACCTTCTTCTTAGGCTCCCATTTCTTGGCCTTACTATCTTCGACCTTTGCTATCTCCATACTAGTTTTCTTGTTATCATCCTTCATTTTATGGGTAACATCTTTTATGAATATACAAGAAGGCTTACTAGATTCATTACCAACTATTATGTTTCTTAAGTTGTAATTACTATGGACTTAAGCAATCATCTCTACAGTAATTCTGTCAATCTCCTCCTTAGAAGGCATTCTCAAATTTATATGATACACAAATGAGGATGTAATATACACCTTGTCTTTATCATAATTTTCATCATGTACAAATATTTTTTGATGGTGTAGCTGGGAAATTGCTCTCTAACTAGTAATGTCATTTTCATTTTCCTCTAAGTCAGAATCTATATAGTCATCACACATGCTAACCATGTTACAACTTACATCATCATGGCTCCTTTCATCTTCTTCCTCCTCATTGTGTACACTCTATTCTGTATAAAATGATTGAGCAACTACATAATATTCTAAAGAGTGAGGTGATTGAAATATGATGTACCATGGCACATCATCATTCATATTAACAACGCTTCTTTGCAAAGGATCTGAGGTACCCTTATCTTTTACATTTTGGATCTCGTTAGAAATTGGTTTACCATCTTTCCACTGTGTGGTATAGGGATGCTTTTGCATTCTTGGTTGTCTATTGAAATGGTTGTTATTAGCTGGGGCCTTTTCCCCAACATTAGGTTTATGTGTGTTAAAATTTTGGTGGGTTCATCTTCTTCAATAATCCAACACTTGACCTATTGTGGCTTCTTCTAGCTTCCTACCTACAGGGGCTTTATCAACCTCCTTTTTATTGTTTTTTGGATTGAATAGCTTTGGATCATCTCTCCTCCCAAGTTTACCAAACACTTTCCTATTATTTTTACTGTTCACTACAACCTTTTAAGCATCCCTTAAAGTCTTGGGATCTTTATCTCTTAACTGATAAGCCATTTTTCTATCAAAAGCACTAAAATATGTTGTAAGGAAAACATCCTCATTCAATCTCATAACCTAGAACAATTTGTGCATTCCCTTTTGAAATTTTACATTAAAATCAAATGTAGATTCATTAGGATTCTTCTTAATGTTATTGAAATCATTTAACATAAAGCCAAAATTAGTATTATCTCCATATTGTTCTTTGAAAATTTTTTCTAAATCATTCCATGAGCTAATGTTGTCATCAGGCAATCTTCTATTAGGAATAAGGTGTCTCAACCTTGGATAATTCCTATTCTTATTATTTGTTTTGTAAATGTATTTTTTGCAAATAATGTAATTAAGTGTGACTGTACATGTCTAGTTGGCATGTTGATGTGGCATTCCACTTGCATGTGTCGACATCTCAAACTATGACCGATTCCTATGATGGATTCCTATGATACGTAAGAGCTATCTTTGGAATTTTTAATTGTGTGTAAGGAGATCATGACTAAAAATGGTTATGATAGATTCCTATAACTCATAAGAACTATCTTTGGAAGATTTAATTGTGTAAGGAACTCATGACTAAAATGGTTATGACTGATTCCTATGACATGTAAGAGCTCTCTTTGGAAGAGGCCATAATAATGGAAAGTGCATTATATAAGAACTTTGAGGGCTATAGATAGTTGTGTGTGTGAGTAGTCTATTATTGGTTGCTATTGGATAAGTGTTCTACATACCAAAAGAACTTGCATTGTAAGTGTGTTTTAATCTTTGAGTTGAAGATAATATATTGTGCAGGTTTTGGAGGGGTGTGGTTGTTTTACCAAAAGGTTTTTCCCCATTGGCATATATTTTTGTTTGTGTTTTCTTTCACTATCTATTTTTTGTATTCATGGTTTGCTACAGTATTATTGTTTACATAATATTGAATCTGAAATCATAAGGATTTAAATAGAATTTGCACAATACTTTCCTTAAGAGATTAGTGTAGGAAGTTGTTTCTGCACCTGAGTTTCCTTAATTCTTCTAAACCAATCCCTTGCATCCTCAGTCAATGAGCAAAGAAACAAATTCATGACCATATCCTCATGTTCAACTTCAAAATCATTTAGCATATCTATGAAATTTCTCAAATGCTCTTCACCAGTAATAAGATTGTTTCCAGAAAACTTGATAACTTTTTCTCTTAGGTCAGATGATATTGGGTGTGGAGAACCAAGGATTCCTAGGAATGAAATTTGTCTATACTTTTCTAGTTATATGGGCTTCTTCTCAAAACCAAAATTTAATGTATTTTCTATATTGGTTTGATTATTGGCAACATTTTGAGGTTGCAGTGCTTGAACATTGGGGATTTGAGTACTAGTGGTAGATGATGAAGCATGGGTAGATTGAGATATGTTTAGGTTAGATACAACTGGTCCATAAGTAGTTGTAGAAATTGTGGCTTGGGTGGACAAATTTGGCCATGAGGCTAAAGCAAAATTAGATTTGATGAATTGAATCTTTCCTCTAGTTTTTGCTACCTGAGCTTCATTTTCAATCTTGTCAAGATCTTTGGCAAGATCCTCCTTCTCCTTTATAGCCTTTTGCAAATCAAGATCTATCTTAGACATGGGAGGGTTCATAGATTTACTTGATATGGCTTGAGACTCATTTATTTGGATTCCTATAGTGTTTCCTTTTCATTTATCTATGTGTTTCATAGTATGTTCTACTTGATCTTTCTAAATAGGCTTGTAAGTTTGGACTTGGGATATGATAGGTTCTTGTATTTGGTTTATGATCTTTTCTTGTTCTTAAACCTTGGATCTCAAACTGTCAAAATCCCCAAAGATATTAGCATGAAGGATAGAAGTCCTTTCTTCTAACTTCTTATTTTCCTCCTTTAAGGTAGCCATCCTTCTAAGAAAATTATCTCTTTCCACAATGGCATTCAAGGTCGCTTTTTCTCTTTCTTTCTCTAAATGAGCATGTTTCGCTTCTTCTTCTGCAACCCACTTCTTTAAAACAACAATTTTTGAGTATACCTCTTTTGGATCTGTAGAAGTGGCCTCTAAATCAATAGGATCATCAAGATCTATAAGGTTTGTCTCCATATATGGAACTATTATAGTATTAAAAGGATCCCTTGTTGTGCTCTTAAATCCCAACCTATGATTCATTTCATTTATCACATCTAGTCTATGTAATGCATCTCCCATTGGAGATATAGTCTTATCTTGATAAGCCCTTTTATCTTGTAATGGGGAACTAAATATTCCTCCTAGAAGCCTTGTGGTTTCTGATTTAGAACTTATTGAGGAAAGTTCTCTCCCTACCACTAGTTGGTATTGAGAGTATATAGATGTACTACCCATGGACTTCCAACTGAGATTTACCTTTGCTTTATTTTTGTTTTTGTTCTTCCGACCACCTTGGGGTAAATCAGTATACAATGGAATATTAGGATTGGATCTAGCATAGGCTCATGTACTTTTCCTCTTGTTAGCCATTTTTTGGGTATTACTTACCTATAAGCGCTAGCTTCAAAACCTTGACCGATTTTCCACCCTATTATAGGGAAAATATAACAATAAAATAGCTTTTGACTTCAAGGGAAGGACACAAGATAATATGAAATAGATAGAATTGACATATAGTGGAACCAATCACAAATAAAATAGTGGTGGATACAATTTATTTTAATTATGTATTGTCTTTGATGTTACAAAAATTTCATATAATTATCAGTCAATATATGCGGAGGTCACTCGAGTAGTAAAGACAATTTTCTGTGTCTACTAAGCATTCTTGTTGTTGCCTAGTTTAGAAGGAAATGTCTACCAAGTTCCCTTGAGTGTCGAAGGAAAGACTATAGATGATGAGTGTTAACCGAGCTCCCTCAGTTACCAAAGTATTTTTATGAGTTTGTAGTATTAACCAAGCTTCTATTGGTTAACACAAGAAATTGCTTCTAAGTTAGTTTCTACTGAGCTAGGTTGGCTAATGAAGGATTTTCTTATTTTGGCATATTAAGCTTAATTAATTTATCTATTAGTTCTAGCTGACTAAAGTGATAAATATTAATTATTCTAAGTTATATTTGAGCTGACTTGACAATATGAAAGATATAAGTATAAGGTCAAGTTGTGGATTCAAAAGTGTGCAAGTATGAAGATGTTATTAATGTATTAAAGACGAATAGAGGAAGAGAATTTGAAGGATAACAAAAATATCCTTGTGGAGTAGAAAAGCTATATTTGATCAAGAAGGATCAAGTACAAGCCAAAATAGAGATATCTAATCAACAATTTAGTTGCATTCAAATCAGGTCATCTCATTGTTACTCTTTAACCATTGTAGCAATGATCTAAATCTCCTAATAGAGTTGGCTTAATAGCTATTCTTAAATCCTCTAACAAGGTGGAAATTCCATTGAATTGTCTTAAGACCTCTAGCAAGACCACTCCTAATAGTGTTATTAAATCCTTTAATAGGGTTGGCTCCTAACAGAGCTCATTTCAAAAGAGTGACAATAGTAACTAGTTGCAATTGGTGGTTTTTCCCAAATTGGGTTTCCACGTTAAATCCTAGTGTCAAATATGTTCATGATATTTTATTTTATGTGTTTTAAACTAAGTTAAAGTAATGGTAATCATAGATAACATTTAAAGTTTGTATGTTAAGCTTTTACCAAGCACTTTTAGTAATTAGCGAGTTATAACATTTTATGTGTGTTTACTGAGCATCAATAGTATTCAATTTTGAGATTGTATTATTGTACTAACATCTAAGGGATCTAAAATTTATTTTAGTAGTAATTGATTCACCCCTCCCCTCTCAGTTACTCCTTTAATATTTCCAATAATTGGTATCAAAGATTTTTGTTCTTGCAGAGAAGGTTTCAAAGACCTAAGCTAAAAGATTAGGATGTCTTATAGAAGAGAGATTCCTAAGCTAAAAAAAGACAATTTTGCAGCATGAAAAGGACTTATGAAGTTACACTTGGCTAGCATCTATGACTCAGGATGCAAATATCTTGATACTAAATACAAGACTCTCACTAGAACATTATCTATTAAAGACATTGCTAAAAAGAAGAATCATAACATCATGATGATTGATATTAAATCTCCTCTTAGTTATGTTGAATTTAATGAAGTAAAAGACTACAAGATAGCTCATGAGATGCAGATCAAACTAAAAGACATATATGGAGGAGATGACAATGTAAGAAGAGCCAAGGCTAAAAGTCTTAGAGGTCATTTTGATTAGATGAAAATGAGAGAAGATGAGAACATTGTAAAATATGTGGAAAGGATCAAAGCAAGTGTAAGTAAAATCAAAGCATTTAGAGGAGACATTGAAAAGAAAACAATTGTAATTAAGGTACTTATAACTCTTCTTCCTATTTATGCAATTAGAGTGTCTGCTAGTCAAGAGATGAGATGTGATCCAAATAATAAAATATCTTAGTTGGAAATATTATGACAAGCTAAGTTATTGAGAGGGGAGGGGTGAATCAGTAACTTCTAAAACTTTTATCCCAACTAACAATTAATCCCTTATATGAATTATGATCTAACTTCATGCATGAGAAACTTTTTTTAAAAAATGAAAGCATACATAACACTTTGACACATAGATTTGGTGACACAAAAACCTTTCAAATAGAAAGTAAAACTAGGGTGGGGATGATATCCACAAGCTTTAGTACTGCAATATAAAGCTGGTTGGTTAAGGCTTACATTGATCACTTATGATGATCTGCCCGATTACGAGAAATAAGGACTACTAGGTCCACCTTGTGAAAGGATTTACAAACATACGATAAAGTATGCACTCAGTAAGGAGATTTACATAAGACTATTATGTCTACCTTTTTAAAGGATTTGACTAATCCACCTCTTAGGATGAAGCAGTAGCTGATCTTTGATCTGCAACTACATTTGTTGAATGAGATTCCCTTGAGTGTACAAATAACCTTACTGTGATAAATGAATCTTTTTTGCTTCTTATACTATTGTAGCCTTTGTAATTCACACTTCTACTCTTTTATAATAATTACATTACTTCCTCTTTGATTCCACATATGTATTGGATGTGATACAATACATTACATATATATCGATCCATTACATATATATCAATCCAATTACATAATTACAAAGTTGGCCACAATACAAGTTTACAAAAAATATTATAAAGTTGGCCAAAGTGTACAAACATAGGCTCTAAAGACTGACTCAGTGAGGTTCTAATACTCGGCATCCACTATCATTTCTTAGCATCATCATGCACTTGGTAGATGTAGAAGCTTAGTCCATACTAATCACTTCCAAGTACTCTTGAACTTAGTCTAAATTGGTGACTTGATGAATATTGTGAAACTCATCATATAAACTAAATCACTTGTTTACCACTACATAGCTCAGTAAATACTATCACCTCGAGCTCCATATAAATTGAGTCAATTGGTTAACACTAAGTAGCTTAGTCAAAACAAGACTAGCATCACATTAATTGTGAACTCGGTAACCACTACATAACTTAGTTTGTAATGGTAAACTCGACATAAACTAAGATGCTTGATTTACACTGTTGATCTTCACAATAGTTGTAACTACTCGGTATACACTAGAATTTGTCCAAAGGACTTAGTAACAACTATAGAACTTGGTAACAATTGAAATGCTTGGTTAACACTGTTAATTGTATAATATGCTCAGTTTCAACTCACAATCTAAATAAGTGTATGCCACTAATAACAAACATGACTGGAATGTCAACAATCTCCCCCTTTGGCATTAGTGAAAAAACATTTATCAGTCAAAAATGAATTATCCATCACCTTATATCTCCAACTCCGTAGAGTATACTATTTTTGAGATTTTTTTTTATTGTTTTGGTAAAGGATACATTTCTATACATGGTAATGCTATACAATATACTATACATACAATGTTTCTTTACAGTTTCTTACAATTTTCTCCCCCTATCTTTTTACATCTTTCTCCCTTTTATATCATCTTATACCTTTTCCTTTTTATCTCCTTATAACTTGTCCAATATCTTTTTCAATATCTTCTCCTGCTTTTTGACATTAATGCCTAAGAATTATGCTATATGTATTTACATAGTAATGCCAAAATGAAACAAGAAATTCAAATGTACCTTCAATATGATTGCCAAAGTCTTGTCCCAGTTCTCATGCAAGATGTTACTTGTGTCCAATGCCACCTGCACTTCTATTGAAGGTTCAATCATATGGTCCTCAATATAGAAATTATTATCATGGATGAGATTTTTTGAATAATAAATATGCTTCTATTGTGCATCCATGTTGGGGAGTACCATATTCTAGATCTCTACCAATGTAGACCTTATCCTTGCTTCTTCTCTAAGAAATTTAGCCTGCCTATCTATCAAAAATTTGATATTCTTGAAATGTACAGAGCTTGAACTTGGATCAAATTGTAATTGCTGAGAACTTTCTTTGAGATCTTCATCAATCCCTACTTCTTGAGGTGCTTTCTTAATAGCCTTTTATGTTGTTAGCCCATAAAGTACCTTCCATATTTGTGTGCTTTACTAGACAACAACTCCAATATTATTCTATAGAATTTTAAAAGCTCAATACTTTGGAGAAAATCTTCCCTTGTACTTATCCATAACTTTTCTTGTTTTGGATTTGTCCAAATCTGGCATCACTCTTGCAAGTGTAGTCTCTTGAATATTTCTCTCTATTGTGAGACTATATTTCAACCTTTGCTCAACTCTATCATATAGGTTCTTTGGTAGAGAGTTGGCAATCTCAATTGAAGTCATCTTAGAAGTTTCCATCATTGCATATATAGACTCTTCTACTTTATCCATATCTAACATCCCAAGTTTATCAAACTCAACATGTATGAATCCACTTAAATCAACATTATTCTTAATATTTTCACAAAAGTTGTCCAAATTAGAAGAGGGACAATGACTTACCATTTGAATTGGTTGTTATCATCTAATTTTGTCCTCTCATCATCTGATTTAGCTAGGGAAATGTTCTTCCTTCTTTTCTTCTACTCAGGTTCATGTCCTTGTGTAGATGTACTAGCTCTCTTGCCTTTAGGCTTCTAAACCTCCTGAGTATTCTTGCTAGTAGCTCTTGTGCTAGCCCTGATAATATGAACTATAGGATTCTATTGTGAAGATTTCACAACCATTTTAGGTTTTCTTGCTGCCGATTTCTTTTCGTTCCTTTTTTTTCTTCTGTGGAACATGTGCTTCATTGGCTTCTTCTCCCTTGACACCTTCATTAGTTTTTTCTTCTTCTTCTCCTTGGTCCTTATAGTGACCCTATGTCATGGAAAGTGGTACTTGGGTAGGTGTATCATCATCATCTTCATTATCTTCTTTTTCTTCATCTCTTTCTACCCCTTCACTGAATTGTTCTTTGAGTTTCTTTACAAGATTATTCTTTTTCCTCATCACAAAAGTTGTCTTTAAATCCATTGTGATTTTTGACTTGCTACATCATAGTTTCCACAAGTAGTAGCATCCTTATCTACTTCTTCTACCAATAAAGCACTGATGGTTGTAGATGCCTCATCAACCTTAATTTCATAAGGTATGGGTCTAGGCCATCTCACCCTTGGAACAATAGCTTGAACATATGTGAAATCAACATCAACTAGAAAACAAACATCATTATAATGTTTCTCTACTAGTGATATTGGTATCCTTTGCCTTTGTTTCATTGACTTCTTAAAGACTTCAAAGTAGCTAGTCATCACACTCTCAAAATTTTCTCCAAGTTGCTCTATAAATTCACTATTTTTTCTTGCAACTGATCTGTTAGCTTTCCAAGCTACTTTCCTGAATGTTGGAAAAACTGTTCTACACATAGAAAAATATTCAAACTAGTGTTGAACCAAATTTGCATTGTGCACTTTTCATTTTCCTTATGGCTCCCAAGTTCTCAGATAATTGTTGGAGTTGTAACTCAACAAGTTCATAAGAGTTATCTTTCTTCACTATCTTGTAACCCAAATCAATATCCATACATGGTACACTATTTAACTTGTTGGATTGAAAGAACTTATCTACAATAATTCTTACTACAAAAACAATTAGGGGATCATAAATTGTGTCTATGGTCATTCTTCTCTTGTTCCATAGTGCCCCTGTATTCTTTTCAATTGCCTCTTTTTCATCACTCCTCATTGTCTTAGGGCTATCTAGGGTTGGATACCCTATCACTCTATGAATGATCCACTTTGTGATTTTTATAGGGCCATGCTCCAACCATACAAAATTGTCATGAATTCTACTAAGAAAAATATTAATTCATTCAATTTTGAATACATTCGAAAAATCTAGGGCATGAGTTAACCCTTTTCTCTCTACAACCTTAAATTCTTCTTTTATTACTTTATTTTCATACAATTTTCCAAATAACTTTCTTATCTTCATGTCTTCAATGCTTCCAACCTTACAAGTGTAGTAACACCTTACATCTTGTATCATCAAAATTTGTGGTGGTATCAATGATAACACAATAGATGGGTCTCCTTTATATGAAATGTCAAGAATTTCCTAGAGATGTGGTTGTTTGATCTCAATTCAAAACTCTCTTTCCTTCCTTAATCATAGCAACAGAAGAACTGGATGCCATAATAACTAACTAGGGTTTGTGAAAATTCAAACAACATAGCTCAACACATGATAAATACCTTCTCAAATCTAATGAATGGTGTCGAGTAGTAGTTGAATTCAGTTTTCAAATGCTTGAATCTTTCTTTCCAGTTCACCTTCAACTCTTCATGCTCTCTCCAAATTCAAATGATTGGAAATGAGTCAAAATTTGACCATATAGCCCTTACAACTTCACAATAACTGCCTAGTGCTTACATAGTTGTAAGCTCAGCTCCAATAGCGATTTTGACTCAATCTATTAGATTGTGGTGAATGATCAGGAAAGTACTATACATACTTCATAAATAGTAGCCGACATGGTAGCCGACATGGTAGCCGACATATTATGGCCGACATATGGCCGACATGTTATAACCCTAAAGCGGTTTAATAGTTGTATAAAAAGGGCTTAGTTTTGGGTATTTTTCATGTGTGGTGATACGAAATTGGTTCTTACGGCGGTATTGAGCTGTAAGGGATTACGGATTGTAATCAAGTTGTAATCACTGGATTATAATAAGATCGAACTTGCTGTTTGGTGGACGTAGCCCAGGAATTGGGTGAACCACGTTAAATCTTGGTGCCTTGTGTTCATTTCTGTGTGTTCTATTATTTTTTGTTATTGGTTATATTTGCATGTAGTTTTTATTTCTGTCTGTGGTTTATCCTAACAAGTGGTATCAGAGCCTAGTTGTTTTTCAGTTATCCTCTGCAGGAAAGTCTCACGGTTAAGTGGGAGTCTCACGGTTGAGTGGGAGCAATGGAAGATGATGGTAAGCTGAGGGTTGATAGGTTTAATGGGCAGAACTTCCAGTTATGGAAGATGCAAATGGAAGACTATTTATATCAGAAGGATTTATGGAAGCCGTTGGAAGGAAAAGCCAAGAATCAGGGAACTATGTCAGAGGCTGAATGGGATCTTTTGGACAGAAAGGCACTCGGAAGCATTCAGTTATGCTTGGCACCATCGGTGGCATTTAATATTACAAAAGCAAAGACGACAGAAGATTTGATGAAAACCCTAGCGACATTGTATGAAAAGCCCTTCGCTTCAAATAAGGTATTTCTCATGAAGCATTTATTTAATATGAAAATGGCAGAAGGTGGATCTGTTGCAGATCATTTAAATGAGTTTAATACTATTACTAGTCAATTATCTTCTGTGGGTATCAATTTTGATGAAGAAATTAGGGATCTCTTGATTTTGTGTTCTTTGCCTGAAAGCTGGAATGGCTTGGTAATGGCGGTGAGTAATTCTGTTCCTGGATCAAGTACCCTAAAATATGATGATGTGATCGGTGTTATTTTAAGTGAGGAAACTCGTAGAAAATCCTCAGGTGGATCTACATCAGGAAGTGCTTTAAATGCACAAAGCAGGGGCAGAACGACTGAAAGAGGAAGTAACTCTGGAAATCGTGGGAAATCAAGAGGAAAGTCAAAGGGGAGGAGGTCTCAATCGAGAGGACCAAATGATTGCTGGTACTGTGGGAAACCAGGGCACAAAAAGAAAGATTGTTGGACTCAAAAGAAAAATGAAGGAGATAAATCAGATGGAGACAAAGAGGCAAATGTGGTAAGTAACAAATTCGAAGAGGATGCTTTGCTTCTGTCTTTAGAGAATGTTGATGATTCATGGGTTTTAGATTCTGGTGCTTCTTTTCATGCTACACCTCATAGAGGTTATTTCATTGATTATGTCCAAGGGGATTTTGGGCTTGTTTATTTGGGGGATAATGAACCCTGTCAGATTGTTCGAAAGGGAAAAATTAAGATTAAGTTGCAGAATGGAAATCATTGGCTACTACATGAGGTAAGACATGTTCCAAAACTAAGTAAAAATTTAATTTCAGCAGGGCAACTCGGTGATGAGGGTTGTGTAATTACTTTTAATGATAAAAATTGGAAGGTTTCAAAAGGTTCCCTTGTAGTAGCAAAAGGTGTGAAAGTAGGCACCTTATATCTTTGTATAGGTCATATTGTTCCTTCTACTTTGATTGTTTCAGAGAAAAATGAATATTCAGGAACAATTACTGCAGTTGAGCAGGGAGAACAAATAGCTGCTGTAGATTCTGATACAGCGCTGTGGCACAATAGACTTGGGCACATGAGTGAGAAAGGTATGAAAGTAATTCATTCAAGGAAAGTTTTACCAGGTCTAAAATGTGTGAATATGGATTTCTGTGAAAGTTGTGTGTATGGAAAACAAAAGAGAGTGAGTTTTGTAAAGACAGGGAAGGAAAACAAAAAGGAGAAATTAGAGCTTGTGCATACAGATGTATGGGGACCGGCTCAGGTATCTTCCCTTGGTGGCTCTCATTATTATTTTACATTTATTGATGATGCAACTAGAAAAGTATGGGTTTATTTCCTTAGACAGAAATCTGATGTATTTCAAACTTTTAAGAAATGGAAATGCTTGGTTGAAAATGAGACTGGTAAGAAATTAAAATGTCTCAGATCTGATAATGGTGGTGAGTATTGCAGTCATGAATTTGAAGATTATTGCTCCACTAATGGTATTCATAGACAAAAAACTGTTCCAAGGACTCCACAGGAAAATGGAGTGGCTGAACGCATGAACAGGACTATAATGGAGCGTGCAAGGAGCATGAGGTTGCATGCTGGGTTGCCCTTACACATGTGGGTGGAGGCTGTCAATACTGCAGTATATTTGATTAATAGAGGTCCCTCTACTCCTTTGGGCTGTGGTATTCTAGAGGAAGCATGGACTGGTAAGAAGGTGAGTTATTCTTTTCTCAAGACCTTCGGTTGTGAAGCTTTTGCTCATATAGACTCTGAAAATAGAACCAAGCTAGAAGCTAAATCAAAGAAATGTGTCTTTGTTGGATATGGCATTAATGAATTTGGCTATAGGCTTTGGTATTTTGAAAATCATAAAATTATAAGAAGTCGGGATGTCATATTCAATGAAAAAGTGTTGTGCAAAGATCTGTTGTAGCAACATGAGAAGAAAGAAGATGATTATGTCATGCTGGATGATACTCCAAAAGCTGATGTTCCAGCCATTCCTCATGATGTGCAACAACTACAACAACAAATACCACACACACCAGTGAATGTTAGATGGTCAACAAGGCCAATTAGACCTCCACAAAGGTTTTCTCCCTCTTTGTATTCTATTTTACTTACTGATGCTGGTGAACCTGAAAATTATGATGAAGCTGTGTAGGTGGATACTAAGATTCAGTGGGAGTCTGCGATGAAAGATGAAATGGACTCTTTGCTGAAAAATAAGACATGGGATTTGTGCAAGTTGCCTGCAGGTAAAAAGGCTTTACAGAATAAATGGGTTTACAGGTTGAAAGAAGAGGAAGAAGGTAAGAAAAAATTTAAGGCCAGGTTAGTTGTAAAAGGATTTGCACAAAAAAAGGGAATTGATTTTGATGAGATATTTTCTCCTATTGTTAAAATGACTTCTATTTGTATTGTTTTAAGTCTTGTGGCTACTGAAGATTTGCATTTAGAGCAGATGGATGTTAAAATAGCCTTTCTTCATGGTGATTTGGATGAAGAAATATATATGGCTCAGCCACAGGGTTTTGAGGTCAAAGGTAAGGAGAACTTAGTGTGCAAATTGAAGAAAAGTTTATATGGCTTGAAGCAAGCACCTCGGCAATGGTATCTGAAATTTGATAGTTTTATGCATGAGCATGGATATAATAGGTGTCATTCAGATTACTGTGTTTATTTTAAGAGGTTGGATGATGATAGCTACATTATTTTATGTTTATATGTTGATGATATGCTTGTAGCTGGGTCTAACATGGATCATATTAAGGGGCTGAAACGCCAATTAGCACATGCATTTTCTATGAAGGATTTGGGGGCAGCAAAACAAATCCTTGGTATGAAGATTTGCAGAGATAGGAAGAATAGAACATTGACGCTATCTCAAGCTGATTATGTTGAGAAGGTGCTGCAATATTTCTCTATGGAGAATGCTAAAGCTGTCAGCACACCTTTACCTGGTCATTTGAAATTGACTAAGGAGATGTGTCCCAAGACACAGGAAGAGGAGGATAAGATGTCCAAGGTACCCTATGCTTCAGCTGTAGGAAGTTTGATGTATGCTATGGTATGCACTAGGCCAGATATTGCACATGCAGTGGGAGTCGTTAGCAGGTATATGAGTCATCAAAGTTTTGAGCATTGGAATGTTGTCAAGTGGATTCTCAGATATTTGAGAGGACCATCCAATAAGTGTTTACACTTTGGGGGCTCTACTACTGATTTACAGGGCTATGTTGACTCAGATTTGGCTGGAGATATTGATACCAGGCGGAGTACTACAGGTTATGTCTTTACTGTTGGTGGGGCAGCCGTGAGCTGGGTTTCTAGGCTACAGAAGATTAATGCTCTCTCCACTATAGAGGCAGAGTATGTTGCTGCTACAGAGGCAGCCAAAGAGATGATATGGCTTCAGTTCTTCTTGGAAGAATTGGGACATCCTCAGAAGGATAATTATTTGTTCACAGATAGTCAGAGTGTCATTCATCTTGCTAAGAATTCAGCTCTGCATTCTAAGACCAAACACATACAATTGTGGTACCATTTCATTCGGTCAATTTTGGAGGATGGACAGTTAAAGCTGGAGAAGATACATACCAATGAAAATCCAGCAGATATGTTGACAAAAGTTGTAACAAAGGAGAAGCTGAACTCCTCTTCAGCTTCAATTGGTCTTTTAGACTAAATGTGAATAAAAGAACAGCAGAGTCCAGGGTGGTTTGATCCAGTGGGAGCCCCATGCGGTAGTTGTATTGCTACAAGATCAGTCTCCAAGTGGGAGATTGTTGTTTAGTGTGGAGCCTGATCAGTCCCCAAGTGGGAGATTGTTAGATTGTGGTGACTGATCAGGAAAGTATTGTACATACTTCATAAATAGTAGCTGACATGGTAGCCGACATATTATGGCTGACATATGGCTGACATGTTATAACCCTAAAGCGGTTTAATACTTGTATAAAAAGGGCTTAGGGTTGGGTATTTTTCATGTGTGGTGATACGAAATTGATTCTTGCGGCGGTATTGAGCTGTAAGGGATTACGGATTGTAATCAAGTTGTAATCACTGGATTGTAATAAGATCGGACTTTCTGTTTGGTGGACGTAGCCCAGGGATTGGGTGAACCACGTTAAATCTTGGTGCCTTGTGTTCATTTCTGTGTGTTCTATTATTTTTTGTTATTGGTTATATTTGCATGTAGTTTTTATTTCTGTCCGTGGTTTATCCTAACACACTCAACTTCCATGCAATTTCCTTGATACTTGGCAACCACTATGGGTTTGGCCAACACTATCGATGATAGCTTAGCATCAATAACTTTCACTTGGCAACCATAGTGAAACTTTTCATGCTCATCAGAAACATGAAAACTTATAGATTTCTTCTAAGTTCTAACCAATACTTTGCATCTTACTTCATGCATATATGATCTTTTCAAAACTCAATCCTTGGAATGGATGTATAATTGAAAGTTGAAATATTTGACCCATACATACCTCTTAATTGCCTAGTTGGAGATGATGTGATTACATGATCCATTAGATAATTTAATCCCATCTTAACTTGATGTGCTACAATCTTCCTTCTTCTTTCATGTCTTGTTCAACTCCACTTTGACTTCTTCAACATCAACCTTTCCTTTACCTTTATTGAACTCACTATTAGGTTCTTTTGACCTTGCTGGACAATTTCTACTTATGTGAGCAATCTTCAAACAACTAAAACATGTAGTTTGACTCAACCATCTTTTGTAGTCACTTCTAAAAGGTGTTCTAATGCCATTTTCAAAAACATGTCCGTACACTTGACAATAGTGAAAACTATACCTTGTATTATAATCCCAATTATAAGAGTTTCCATTGTCCTTTACCTTTGTCTTGTTGTTTGATGACCACTTGGGCTTGGATCTGCACTCATATGCTCTATGCCCATACTTTTGATAGTTATAGCAGTATCCTTCAAATATTTGTGTGCTTATGGTCTTGATTTTGCATTCATGTGCCTGATGTCCTTGCTTGTTGCACTTGTGTTGGTGACCCACAAACTTCTAATTAGGATTTTGATTTTTAGTCTTTCTTCAGCAAACATTTGCAATATGCCGTAATTTTCCACAATTATGACAAGTAGGTTTGGAGTTCTTACCATTGACATTTCTTTATTCACCACTTTTAGATGATTATCCTTCTTTAGTACTAGCGTAGCCCAATCTAATAGTATCACTATTGGATCTAGGAGATCTCATCAATTGCTCAAAATACTTGATGGCTTCACTAGGTTTTTTTAAACTTCCAGCAAATTCTTTTTCTCTTTTCACATAATTTCTCAGTTCTCCATTCTACAACTTCAGTGTTGTGTTATCAACATCATTTCAATTCAATTCATGATTTGTAATCAACATTTGATTCAATGTTTCCAATTGCATGTGAGAAATCCTATTCACCTCTGATGTCTTCTCTTCTAGTTTGTTGGTCAATATCCTTTTGTCATCTTCAATCATGACTTTGTCTTCTTTAGCTTTCTTTTTCTACTTGGTCACCTCACATAACAATACTGATTGGACTTCTTGTTCTATTTTGAGATTTTTGAGCTCTTTAGTTAGGGCTCCACTCTTTTCCATTATATTTGATATGGCTGCATCAAATTCACTTGTGTTTCCATCTACAAATAATCTCGTAGTGTCAATCTCTTGTTAATGTGTGTCATTCTCCTCAAAAGCTATTTCTTTCTTTATTTTCAATGATCATTTTAGCTCATCTCTTTCTTCATTCAACTAATGTAGGGAAAATTTTATTTCAATCTTCTGAATCTCAATAGTCTTTCCCAACTTGTAGACTTCCATCTTCAAGATCATTCCTCAAACCTACAAAGCTTTTCTTTCCATAGAACCTTCGCTCTGATACCAATTGTTGGAAATACAATAGGGAAAGTAAAATCTGAGAGAGGGGGGGGGGGGGGGTGGGGTTGGGGAGGGGGGGGGTCAATAAGTCCTTCAAAAATTTAACCATAAATTCATTTGCCACACATCCATTTCAAAATTGTACATATAAACTGAAATAACTAGCTAAACATATTCATCCATAATATGAAAGAAAATAACATTCAACACATGTATGACATGAGATATTTGGTTACCCTGAAACCCTCCAATGAGAAGGTAAAACTATGGTGGAGATGACACCTAAAAATCTCCACTACTATAGTTATAAAATGTATCCAATGAAAGTTACAATGTTTTATCATGAAACATGATCTACCTTGTGAAAGGCTTACAAGATTGTTAGATATTACCCTGTTAAAGTATTCCAACACCCTATTAGAAGTGTGCCTAGTCAAAGGAGATTAACTTTCAATGAAGTAAGCACCCTCTTAAAGGATTTACAATAACCTATAAAGACTACTCTGTTAAGAGATTTAACTAATTCACCTATTAGAATGTCTTACCAATGATCCTATAGTTAGCACTGTGCTACTAGGTAACATATCACCTCTTTCCTGATGTGTACTTGATCCTCACTAATAAGATGTATCTCTTCTTTCCTCTAATTCCTTTTCTCTATTCTCCTTTAACTAATTCTATAATTTATCTCAATTCACCATACTTTAGTCAACATGAATGTTCTATTTGCACATGGAAAATTCTTTTTTCTCCTTCCACACACATAAAAATTTTAGGGTTTGTCCTCCTTAATAAGACCTAGGTGACTTAAGGTTAGCTATGAATCAACAATTGTGATTCACCCATATTGTAGCTTAATCCTTCCCCTTTTTTGATTGGCTGCATGTACTACATAGGGATTCTCAATAAAGATTCATCCTTATCATCTTTGGATCGCAAAATAATCCTTAAGTCAGCTCCAAAATGGTTTAGATAGTAGTTTTTGTCATTACAAACAACTATGTCAAAACTATATTACTCGACACTTGAAGTGTTTGATGCTCAACATCCATTATCTCTTCAATGTTGTAACTCAGCCTCTGAATGACTCAACATCCATTGATCACTCGACATCTAAATGAATTGGCACTTACTATCTCCTTGACACTTGAGTGATTCTATTGGCCTAGTTTTTCACCTTATATTTTTTGCTATACCTTGTAGTAAAAAACCTTAGGTTAGGGTTTTTTTAGACTCCTGTGAAATTTGATTGAAACCTTGGATGAAATTTGTTTAAATCCATAAGCCCTTGTTTTGTCTTTCCCTAACCCTTAAAGTGATGGAAAGTAATATTCTAAAAAAAATTTGTGTGGGAGACTCTTATCCTAAGTCTTTATTTTTCCAAAGTTATTTTATTATTTTTTGTGAAATAAAACTTCTCATTATACTCAATGTCATAACCATGGTTATTTTAAGTATTTTTACAAAATATCTTAACTATGGTGGTTCATTTGGGCCCATTATTGATCTCTCCAAGATCAATGGTGGGCACATGCCCACAAGATGAATCTACTTGAAATTCACATGAAGCAAGCAAGCAACTTGGTGCCACATAGCACTTGGTGACATTTGGTATTAACTATGCCGCAAAGACTAGAGCTTGTCAATACTCTGTTAGAAACCTTTTTTTATGGTTGTCACTAAGGATCAGTGCACATTTGATTTTCCAGTGATGTCATTAGTTAAGCCAAATAGTGGGGTTAACTTTTGATGCCATATCATTAAGCCAAGATGAGGAGATTTTAACCAAAGTGGGGAAGTTCTTTGGTGACACATGTCCATAATGACATCACAAAGGATATCTCATACAGTTCAAAGGACACAGGTTATGTATGTCATTGATCCTGAGAAGTTGCCTCCTTTAAAAAATTGCTTGATGTTTATGTAATGTGGGGATGTGCCTACAAGACATGTGGCATATAAAGATGTCATGTAATTATAGCTTTGAAAGGCATTAGTACAACATGCATCGTTAGCAACTATTAGATATGTCAAAAAAAAAAGAAATACATTTGTTAGTTAAGTTTCACTGACTGGATCCAAGAAAGCATGAATTACACATGCCGTTGATCTTTCAAGATCAATAGGCATAATATTTCTATAATATGAAAGTAGAGGATCTTTAACCAAAGTAGGGAATTTCTTGCATGACATGTGGCAATGTGGGACCTATCATAAAGAAGACTGTCAGGTCACACTAGGTGGAAAATTGTGATGAAATGGAACATAGTAACTGGTAAAGCAATACATGTAATTACTAGGGTGGAGATGAGTGTACCAATGGGGCCACATTTTTAAATCCTTAATTGTAAAGTTGAAGTGATCTTTCATGATCATCAATCTTCTGAAGATTGACGATCAACGCTTCACCACATTATGAAAATGACCGAACTTTGGTCAAAGCGGGGAAGCACCTGCTTGACGCGTGACAAGTTTTCAAATATTTTAATGTGGCTTTTCTATTTCCAAAATAGGTCATCTAATTCTTTATGATTGACAGAGGAAATTCAAAATCAACAACATTTTGTTAAAATTGGATCATCACCTCTAGCCATGCTGAATACCCTAGAACCCTTGTTGAAAAAATATTTTAATCTGAGGGCACAAGCCTTATATTTTTCACTCTATAGAATCTTTGGAATGGATGAGTAAGATCACATTCAAGGCTCTATTATTCTCATCATAGCTCAAACTCTACACTATGGAATGAGTTCAATTTCAGATTTTTCTACTTTTCTAGTTGAGGAGATTCATAATGGATTAATTGGAATAGTATAGGCTAAGGTTAATAGGTCTTTTTTCTTGCACTCTTTATTGATGTATATATTTCTATATAAAGGAGTTACTTTCTTCTCTAAAGAGATGAAATTGGAATTGTAGAGAGATGGAGAGAGACTTCCAGTTTAGTTGTGGAGTGCAAACATGACATGGGAGGTCATCAGTGCTAGTTTTGCCAAATTTGATAGATATTTTGCTTCAAGTCTCAGATTATTGTTAAGAGGGGATAGCCCTAGAATATCATAGCCCTTATTAGAATGAATTAGATCTAAGGATCATGGTAAGGGACTATTGGTAAGTCATAATTGGGGAGATATCATCCCATATCATTTTTCTACTATTTTTAGAGTTTATGGTTTCTTTGGAAAAACCCATGTGCTACCCTACTAGGTGCCTTTAAAGGTGGGAATTGTAGAATTGTTATGGTAAATTAGGTCAATTGATAAAAGGGATTTTCTAAGAAAGTCCAAAGGTACATTCTTTCAAGTAGTCACTATTGTTCATGATTTTGTATTTGTTAAGAAGGGATGGAGAAGTTTGGAATTTTTTTTAGATAAGTACCAAATGACCCAATCCCATGCTCATTATATTGACCCAAAGGGATGCTATGATCTCCTCAGGGAAAGAAGTAGATCTAAGACTCTTATAAAAACTATATATTTTCCTAAGGATATAATCAAGAACAAATTCTCACTATAGGAGCAAGAGGTCAGAAAAGAGAAATTGATAGGTTATAGAAAAGTCCTTGATTTTATAAATGCTTTTGAGCCCAAATATGATCCTTTGGCAGATAAGAGATATTGGGGGGCCTAAATGGATATGTTAATGAATAATTTTGCTGGAATTATGCAAACCTTGAATTAGAAGAAAGACATTATAGCAAGGGCACATCCAGAAAAAGCTAGTGAGGTGGAAAGAAGATTAAATAGTAGGATAACTGTAACCTAGGCTAGTACACATTCTAGAAGAATGTAGGTTATGTAGTGGCTCAGAACATACAATTTTTTGCCCCTTACAAGAGGCCAAGATTAGAAAGCCCACCTGATACAAATGCCCCCAAAAAGTAGAGGTTGGAACAAGGATCATCTTCTCATGTAGGAGAATATTCACCATCCTAGACTCCACTTAGAATAGATGATGAGGCATCTCTAAGAGAATAGTGGAGATAGATTGGAGGTGAAGGGGACATAGCTATTACAACTGTTGATATTGAAGGAGGAGTGCCTGAAGTGCCTCCTATGCCATCTTTTGACCTTACCATTGTAGACTATAGAGGTAGGGAGATTGACCCTGTAATTGCAAAACCCTCTCAAAAATTCATTAATGAAGAAAGTTTTTTTGAAATCTAGAGCCTTTGCACAATTTTTATGGAGAAGAAACATTGGCAATTTTGAGGCTAAATGCAAATCAATAAAAGAAAAGCAACCAAATAAATTGGAATCTGAGATTGAGGAAGAGGTTAAGGCCAACTTCATAGATGAGTTTGCACAATTGAACCCTAAAGGGGGAAGACAATTATTGAAAGAATTAGGAGTCTTGATATTACCTAAGTGGGACATAGCTAATACTATGATCTTTGACTCTATTAGAAAAGAAAAGGATGTCCAATACAAAATTGAGAAGGAAATTTTGCAAGCACATAGAGGGGTAAAGTATAGCAATGATCACCAAGGATTGGTGATTTGGTCTATTGAGAAAAGAGACAAAACCAGGATACAAGAAATTTCAAATGCTAAGCATACAAGCACTCTCATCGTATACAGAGCAGATGAAGTGGACAGTGAGGAGATAAGTAAAATGACTAAAGAAATGGTGGATTTTGTGATAGTGGTTGCTAGAAAAGAGAAATATATTTCTAGAGCTCAATGCCAAGTTTGAAGAAATGTTGAAGGCATATGAAGAGAGAGGGAGTAGGATATAACAGCTAGAGACTCAAGTATTCATAATAGAAAAGCAATTGGGAAAAAGAAAAGTGGGAGAGTCTATCAGGCCTAGAATTATTTATCACTGCCCCCCAATTGAACCATTTAAGTCAACTCCAATTATAGAGCTACCTGAAACTCCACAAAGGCCAAATTTTTATACTACTAAGGAGTTTGAGGAAGAAAAGAATAAGTTGTAGGCCTTATATGTTGAATTAAGTAATTAGTATGAAGAAAAACTCAGAAAAACAATCTTATATTTAGTAGATAAGATTGATTGGCCAGCATTTTATGAGAAATTGGTGAAGATCCTAGATATGTGGAATGCAATAAGAAGTGTTGAAGACACTTTAAAGCATATTATGAAAAACTGAAGTGGAAGAGATAAAGATATCACCCTTTTGTGTATCTCAATTATTACTCTATCTTGTGAACATATAGAAAGAACTTTTGATATAACTAATAATCTATCTGAGTTTGATGAAAAGAGGGTTGTAGTTCAAAAAATAACAATGGTTTTCCTTTCTAGATATTTAGGTGAGAAATTTGATCTCTTTTCCTAGGCACTTAAAAAGATTGATAAGATAAAAGGAAAGGAAGAGTGGCAAAAAGAGTTAGATGATTTATTGTGCCAAAGGATGAATGAAGTCATAAATGAGAAGGGACATCTGCTATGGGAAATGAAAAATGAGGAATTTGTTAAGGCATATTTTTTCTATAATTCCATCAAAGAATAATTTGTTGAGATAAATAAAATAGGAGACTTTTTTATCAAGAAACAATGTGATATCTTAAATTTTGATTGGCTTGATGACACAGTTTTCAACAAATGGATGGAATATTTTGTATATTCAAAGCAATTAGAAATGGAGTGAGATGATGTGGGCTAGGAAGAGAATCAAACAAATGAAACATCCGTAGAAGAAGACAAAACAAAACAACCATTCTCAGTGATAAGCATAGAAACTCACACTAGTGACTTGGCAAAAGAGAGATCAGTTATAACTGTTGTCTTATCAATTCATGATGATATACATGGAGAGCCTGGAGTGGAAGTAAGCCTATAACAAGAGAAGAAAGATATATCACCATGAATCCCAATGGCTACATCCTCTGAGGTGTTACAACAGTAAAGAAGCCAATCATCAATTTTTCACCAACAAAGGTGTAGTAGAAAGTGGTCCCACAAAAGAATATTATGATGTAATGTTTTTCTGTTGCACAAATTTTTTCCTTTTTGTGGCAATAACATTGTATACATTTTTTGTTTTTAGGATAGTTTTCCATTATCTATGCTTGAAGCTTGTTGCATCTCATACTATATAAGTGAGATTCCAAGGCTAGAGAAAGGGTCTGATTCATTTACAATTTTAGTCTTACTAAGTTTTGTTTGGTCCAATGTTGATGAAAACTTTATGATGTATTTTCTCTGCAGTTATCTGAGAATACATTGATGTTATAGGATCTCAATGCCTTATGAGTCATTTTGAGTTATATTTCAATTGTTATACAATTTTCAAAGGAAATTAATATAAAAATGATTTGTCCCCATATCTTTTCTTACTGAATCTTGTCTCCAATTCTATTATCTAGTTATCTTGAAATTGCACAAGAAAAGCTTGTTTAATTGAATGAAATTATGTTACGTTGTGTATCATTTTAACTATTGCTTTTAATTCAATGACTTAGGTAAATGCTTTAGTGAATATGATGAGATCTCCATGGTAGTAGTGAGGATATGTGCAAGAATGAGTCTCAGTGAGAATTGATGATAACATTAGTTGTAAAGCAATCAACTAGGTCCATAGATTGGATAGACTCTAAATCCCAATGGATGAGGCACTAATTAATTAGTTCAGTTTGCATATGAAGAAACCATGAATACGAATCAAGCTTAATTTCAAAATCAATTTTACTTTAATGTTTGAAGAATATCAAAGCTAGTCAACACTTGTTTACATTTAAATTTTGAGTCCTAGTTAGCTGCTATTGCCCTGAATTACATATAAATCTAAGAAGAATTGTGACCAATTTGTTATAAGTGATGTGTATTTTTATTGAATTTCATAGAATGACCAAAGTTTATATGTATTATCATGTCGCAAATCTTTCATCCCTTAGGTGAGCCCGCCTTAGTTTTACAGAGCCTAAAGAATAGAAAATCTTTCTAATTTTGTTGAAGTCGAGTCTAGATTTGAAGGGCACATGATTGTTTATGAGAATTAGCTAGTTCTTAGGTTATTGTGATATTTTTATCTTGGTGTTAAGTATTTTTTTCTTAATAGTGTGATAACACCAACAAAATGGTGACTCTATTGTGGATATGTTCAATATCAACACATGTTTATGTATAAGAAGTACTACAATTTCTTTGGTCTTGTTGTGTGCGTGTTTGTCACATGATTTCAATAATTGCTTGTCATTGTAGTGGAACTTTTTAGTGACAAACCTTGAGAATTTAAAAAAGAAAGAAGAAAACCATAGTACTATAGGTGTACACTGACATATAAAACCTTTATTAAGTGTCTTATCTGTCAAGCAAGAGTTGTAGTCCCATGTGTTGGAAATATAAGAGGAGTAACTAAGAGGGGAGGGGTGAATCAGTTACTACTAAAATAAATTCTAGATCCCTTAGATGTCTATACAATAATACAATCTCAAAAATAAATACTACTAATGCTCGGTAAACACACATAAAATGCTATAACTCAATAATTATTGAAAGTGCTCAGTAAATGCTTAACATAAAAACTTTAGATATTATCTATGATTACCATTACTTTAACTTAGTTGCAAACACATAAAATAAAATAGCATAAACACATTTGACACCAGGATTTAATGTGGAAACCCAATTTGGGAAAAACCACCAATTGCAACTAGTTACTATTTTCATTCTTCTGAAGTGAGCCCTGTTAGGAGCCAACCCTATTACAGGTTACAAAACATACTATTAGGTGTGACCCTATTAAAGGATTTAATCACCCTATTAGGAGTGTCCTTGTTAGAGGTCTTAAGAAAATTCAATAGAACTGCCACCTTGTTAGAGGATTTACAAATAACTATTAAGCCAACACGGTTAGGAGATTTAGATCACTACTACAATGGTTAGATAGTAACAATGAGATGAACTAATTTGAATGCAACTGAATTGTTGATTATAGATCTCTGTTTTGGCTTGTACTTGATCCTTCTTGATCAAATATAGCTTTTCTACTCGACAAGGATATTTTGTTGGAAATCTTATTGAAAAGCTCATTAATGAAGATCAAAGAGGGAAATTGTTGCAAAGAAAAAATCTTGTTGTTAATAGAATGTTTTCAGTCATTGTTTTGTCATTGATGTCAAACTTGCTATTTGTAGCAATGACATTTGCTTATAAGATCCAAGTACCATCACTTAGTTGATTGATGAAGAGGATTTGATCAACAAGATGTAACAAAAGTACCTAAGGTAAAGGTTGAGTTATGATGTTGTAATGAAGTGCAAGGATTAGTTAAGACAATGGTTAAATGATGTATTGATAACATACTCAAAGATACAGAGGTTGGTCACACTTAGAAACATTGGAGGAATAAGTTGTAACAAGGCTGATTGCAATGCTTAAACTAAGTTCATTGGTGGGTGCCAAGAAAGTTAGTTGAAGCCAAGAAAATTCTTAGTTGGAGCTGACTACTAGGAAATTCTAGTGTGTGTCAAGTGATCTTCAGGTGCCAAGTGAACTTCAGGTGCCAAGCATTAGGAAACACATAGTTGATGCCAAGTAACATAGTATGTGCCAAGCACCAGTATTTCAATAGTGCCGAGCTAGTGCATTATTTCAAAGGATGAAGATTTACCAAATTTGAGCTATCAAAGTGGTTACCTTGAATTTTGTGAACCAGATGTAGGATAAGGATGATGAGCTAGTGGTATAGAATCCTATGTAAACCATTTTTGGACAACTTCAAAAGGATTATTCACGAAATTTCTATAGGAAACAAAATATGGGTTAGATACAATGAAACCTACCTAACCCATACAAACTGAAATTAAAGAATGGAAGAATCGAGTGGGAAAGGAACTCCAAGAATTCTATTTAAGGAGTCACAGACGAAGAAGCAAAGGCTGTTGATGTTGCTGCTGCTAAAGAGCTAAATTATGAAGTGGTTAAAAGGGTGTCAAGGAGAAGACATCTACTAGAAGAAAGAGCACAGAGGCTCTGCTTCTACAAGTGGTAATGAAGAGATGATTGCATTGGTAAATTGAGCATGGAGACTCAAGGAGACTAAGCTTGAAAGGAGGGCAAGCTATCAATGTTGTAGAGACTGAAAGCCAGGCAATGGTATGAGCTAAGAAGTGATCTAAGATCTGCAAGTTAAGATGTATTTTGCAATCAGGTCAAAATCCCTAATTTTTACTCTCTAGCAATTGTATCAGTTAGGATAGAAGGAAAATCCTATGGACTTAGGTTGGCCTAATAGCTAATTATAAATCCTTTAATAGGGTGACATTCCAAGTGAATGTTCTAAAGTCCTCTAACTAGGCCACTTCTAATAGGGTGGATGAATCCTCTAACAAGGTCACATTTAATAGTGTGTTGTAAGCCTTTAATAGGGAGAGCCTTTCATAGGGCATCACTTCAGAAGATTGAGAATTGAGTAGCATGTTACTCCAGTGGTTTTTCCCAAATTGGGCTTCCACATAAATCACTATGTTATGTGTTGATTTCTTATGTGTTATGCTTGCATGTTGATTTATAGTAACTTTCTAATTAGAAGAGTTAATGCTTGGATGAATGAATGGTTGAATAGGCTCACTACACTTAGTGAAAAAATTTTGAATAGGACATGTTGAACCTTGAATAATTGATTCACCACCCCTCCCCCCCCTTCTCAATTATTCTAAATAATTTCTAACATATTCTTCTTATCATTCAAATTCACTTTCTCTCTTCATATTTAATACATTCATAACATCTTCATACTTGCACACTTTTGAATCCACAACTTGACCTTATACTTATATCTTTCATATTATCAAGTCAGCTCAAATATAACTTAGAATAATTAATATTCATGACCTTAGTTGGCTAGAACCAATAGATAAATTAATTAAGCATAATATGTCAAAATAAGAAAATCCTTTGTTAGTTGACCCAGCTTGGTAGAAACTAACTCAAAAGTGATTTCCTATGTTAACCAATAGAAGCTCGATTAACATTGCAAACTCACAAAAATCCATTGGTAACTAAGTGAGCTCAGTTAGCACTAGTTCCATCCAAATTTCCTTCATTAACTGAGTAAGCTCAATTAACACTCAACATCTACATTCTTTCCTTTGACACCCGAGTGAACTCGGTAAACACTACCTTTTGAATGAATGGTCGATAAACATAGAAAACTATCTTTACTACCTAAGTTAGCTCGACATATACTGACTGATAATGATATGACATTTGTGTAACATCAAAGACAATACTCAATTAATCAATTGTATCCAAAAATCTCCCTCTTTGGAATTGATGGCAACACAACATGTCATAGCATAATGAAATTTTGGATTTATTTCTTGAGAACTTCCCCTGTCAGTATGAGCTCTTCCTTTCACTGGATTCATCCTCTATCTACAACAACTTCTGCCAAGTTCATTCACAGAATTTTCTCCCTCTTACAAAAAACTTCTCCTTCTTTAGAATGAAAAAAATTTCTCATAGATATGATAGTAAAATTCTCCCTCTTTGACAACACATTCCAAAGACAAAAATTTTGTTAATATCAATGTACCTTAAGTACTAATTCATTAGCAATATGCTCTTGTCAATTCTACACCAATTGATTGATCTTCAACTTAGCTTTTTTTGATGCATCACTAAGCTTTATTTAGTGAACTTTGGATAGGGGAATGAACCCTAGCTTATCTCTCAGATAAATAAATACACCCTTAGGTAATGGCTTGGTGAATATGTTTGCAATCTGTTCTTTTGTATTAGCATATTCCAATCTGACTTCTTTATCTTGTAGTAGCTCTTAAGAAGTGATATTTTATAGAAATGTGTTTTTTTTTGGTATGCATCATTGGATTTTTTGATATATTGATTGCACTGATGTTATTATAGTATATGACTATTGGATCCTTGATCTCTATCTTCATTCCTTCCAACAATTGCTTGAACCAAACAATGTTAGAACAATTAACTATTGCTACCACATATTTTGCTTCTACTGTGGATTGAGAGATGCAATTTTGTTTCTTGCTTTTTCAAGATAGTATTCTTTTACCAAGAAAGAATGCTCCACCACTAGTTCTTTTTCTATCATCAAGACTTCCTACCCAATCAGCATTAGTAAATACTTTCAAGTCCAAATTGCCTCCAAATTTATACCATAAGCCATAGTCTTTAGTACCTTTCAGATATCTCATGATTCTCTTGATTTCCATCATGTAATTTTCTCTAGGATTTATAGAGAATCTTGTCACCATACCAACTACTAGTGCAATATCAGGCCTTATATGTACTACATACTACAATTTTTCAATCATTGATCTATATGTGGTCTGATCTACTTCTTTATGTTGGTGTAAATAAGTATTTACTATTTACACTTTACTTAAGTTTACTAAGGTTAATGAATTATTTTATTATTTCTCTTTATGAGACACTTAGGAGTTTGCACATCTTCTAGAGTTGTCATGTAGACAACACAATTTTTTGCACTCCTAATTTAGCACATGTTGTCTACAACACGGATGTGCGTGTTTCACCTTTGTAGGCTTATCCTCTAATCATTGCACTTACTTTCATGTATAACGGAGGATAATCCATATCTGGTGGACATGTGCCTAGTTGTTGGATTTGTCATGATGTTGATTCTAGGGCATTCTAGATGCATCTCAAATGCCTTTATATTGAGGCACTCCTAGTGTACTTGTATATAGAATTGAATACTATACAATTATTATGATCATACTCTGGTCTAATTTGTGCTTGTATTTTGAGTTCCTTGGTCTTGGGTAAATTTTTTCCTAAAGCAGATTCTTACATGGTATTAGAGCTGAGGGAGATACTCATCACATAGCCATTGGAGACCTCATTGCTTCATCTCTCTAAGGGACTCGATTTAGATTTGGAGCATCAACTGCAATTGGGAGTGTCTCGAGCCAAAGCGAACCTCGCCATTGTGTCTGAAGTGATGATTTGGTGAAGATTGACTATAAATTTGCCTATTTAAGGCCATAGTCAATTGGAAGGCAAAAAAATTTTGCAAATCAAAACTCGAAGGCCCGATCTGCAAATTTGGGTATGGTCTTTTTTTGATCTGATTAATTAAATTTTGGATCCTTTTTTTTGCTATTTTTTCATATTTCAAATTTTTTGTTCAAATTATTTGCCCAGACGAGTGTGCTGAGAGAAGCAGAGAAAAAAAATTTAGTGCACAAGTATCGAGCTATGAGCTCCTAGCCATGCACGTTGTATATTTCGTAAGGAATATTTTGTTTCATTCGCAAGCCTAATTATTTTTTCTACAAGTGGCCAATTTAAATTCCAATTCCATTCGAAATATTCGTACAATTGTCGGATAATATTCAAACCATTTTCTAGCATTAAATTCGGGCAATGTGGAACTCCTGATGGGACCCTTTGTTTGCTTAATATAAATTGCACTTTATATTTAAACAATAGTGCATCCCACCTTCTTATGCATGTGGGACAAAATAATAGTCCTCGCCATTTTTTTAAAACTTGACAACCCAAAAATTTAATCCGGCAACATCCTCCCACTCTAACAGAGGGAAAATAGGTCGACATGCGGCAAAGGTGCATCCCTCCACGTGGATCCTGCACACCCCTACACGTGGACCTGTACAGAACCACATCAGTAGTATAATGCACCACCACTTGTCAACAACATGTCATTTCCCATATGCCAGTGTGTCAAGCCCGTCTCTATCAGCAACCACATCAATTGGCATAATCAGCACAGAGTTAATAGTACATATCTACATTTTCTAGACAATTCTGTACAAATTCGTACAGTTCCACATCAGCAACCATATCGGGTGATGTCATTAGAAACTTGCATACATGCTAACATCAATAATTTTCTATCCTAAATTTGAAGGCCATTTAACTATCATTCTATGGCATTTTTGAACTACTGCGATGGCCATTTGACCATCAAATTTAACACAGTGTTTTCCTCTGCAGACCCCTCTTCATATGCAGTTTTGATTTGGCAACCCAACTTCAAACAGCCATAACTTGGTCATATGGACTCCAAATTAGGTGCAATTTTTTTTTTTTTTGGGTAAAATTTTTTGAATTTTTTAGTGGTGTAGCTAGTTTCTAGTATTGGTGCTCAAATTGGTCAGTATAAGAATTTTTTGGCAGTTGTATCTGTCTAATCCTACTTTTTGCAACTTCTAAGGCATCGTACAGGCTCATCTGGACTCCTATTTAGGTTCTATTTTTTTTTGAAAGTGTATATTTTTTCATCTAGTTTTCAAATCTGCAGTCAAATTGTAGTCTTATTTGGACAAAAGTATCTCTTTTAGAGATAGGTCTTGCTTTACATTATAATGCTTCACAATTGATGTAATTTTTAGCTACATTGTAATAGTCCAGATTTGTACTCTATACAGAGGTTGTAATCAGCAAAATTAGAAAGTCCACTTTGTCCATTTTGGCAAGTGTCCCATTGTAAACGCACTATATATAAAGTGCCAAAATCATTTTTTTGGGAGGGATTTTTTAATTAAGTGAAAAGGGGGGGTGTGTACTGTGTATTGTGTCTCCTTTATCTTGTGTTTTTGCATTATGGGTTCTTTTTCAAAGTTAACTCCACATAATTATGCTACTTGGAAAGAAAATATTAAAGAGCCATTGGTAGAAAAAGGTTTATGGCATTATGTCACTAGTATAGTAAAGAAACCTCCTGTTGATGTTGATGAAGCTCGTAAAGAAGATTAGCAATCCAAACAAGAGATGGCCTTAGGAATCTTATTGAAAAATATCTTTGATCCTGTCAAATTTCACATTAGGAAGCTTACAAATCCAATAGAGGTCTGGGCTAAACTAGAAGCTTTGTACGGGATAGTAGATGAAGAGATGGCTTACACCATAGAGGATAAACTTCTCAAGTTGGATCCTAGAAATTTTGACACAGTTAAAGACTATCTTACCCAAGTAGAAATGTATAGGGCACAACTAAAGAACTGTGGTGAACCCATTAAAGATGAAAAGATGATAAAACACATCATGACTCATCTTCTACCTAAATATGCTCCTTTTGTTTCTAGCTTTAATACACACAAAGTGACAATGGGTAGTGCCTATGTTAAGCCTTCATTCGAGAAATTCTCAGAAATGTTGATCTTTGAACATGACAATCTAGTAGGAATGGAAATTCTCAAGTCTTCCAAAACTAAAGCCTTGGTAGCAAATGAAGGTAATTCAAGTGGAAAAAACTCAAACAAGAAGCAGAAGCAATGGAAGGCTAAGCCACAAGATGACACACAAAAGTCCTCCTCAAAACAACAATCATCCTCCAATCAATCTTCTTCCACTCAACATTCTTCTTTACAGCAAGGAAAGTCTTCTTCCAAGAACAATCAAAATGGGAACAATTCCAACAAGGAGAAGAAACCATGTTCCTATTGTAAGAGGAATGGACATGATGAACATGACTGCAAAGATAAGTAGATTGATGAACTAGTTAACATTATGGGGAAACACAAAATGGATGTTCCAAATGCATACAAACACATGGGTTCTTCATCCACTTCAAAGGGCAAGGGCCAAGCTTTAGTTGCAAGTATTAATAATGTGGAGGAATGGGTTCTAGATTCAGGAGCAACTAATCATATTGGTACTTCAAGGGAGCAATTTTCCTCCTTAAAACCTTCAAATGTACCTTACATCTATGTGGGCAATGATACCCAAATTGAAGTAGAAGGTAAAGGGAATTTTGAGTTAGATAATGGCATCTTCAAGGATGTACTTCGTGTTCCTAACCTTAGCACCAACCTTCTCTCCATCTATCAAATCACTCACTATGGATGTGGCAACAAAGTAGAGTTCCTCCTCGACGTAGTAGTGGTGAAGAATCTCAAAGATGATTCAATGGTGGTGATTGGAAAGGAAAACCATGAAACCGAACTTTATTCTTTCTCACATTTTGTGCCTAAGTCCATGTCTCTTTCCTTGTTGACTTATTCAAACACTCCAAGTAAACTATGGCATGAAATATTTGGACACCTTAATTATCACTACCTTCAATAATTAAGCAGCAAGGAAATGGTCATTGGTCTACCTCAAGTCAAGTTTTCAGAGGGAGTATGTCCAGGTTGTGAAGCAAGTAAAAATCCTGAAGAGAAATATGACAAGGGGAAGTCTTGGAAGGCAACTGTTGTTCTAGAATTAGTTCATAGTGATGTAGCTGGCCCTTTTCCAGTAACATCTTTTGGTAAGGCCCGTTATGTTCTCACTTTTATTGATGACTTTTCAAGGTACACTTGGGTCTTTTCCTTGGGCATAAGAGTGAAGTCTTTGAAAACTTTACCACATTCAAAGCTCAAGTTGAGAAGAAATCTAGGAAAGCCATCAAAATACTAAGGACAAATAATGGCAGAGAATATGTCAACTCCATACTTATAGACTATTGCACACATGAGGGGATAGATCTTCAACATTTAGTTTCATACATGCCACAATAGAATGATGTAGCTGAAAGAAAGAATAGAACCCTTAAAGAAATGACTACTTGCATGCTTCAACACAAGTCTCTCGATCAAGTGTTTTGGGCTGAAGCCATGTGTTGTGCCAACTACATCCAAAATAGAAGTTTTCATAAGGCCTTAGATGAAATATCACCTTTTGAGACATGGTGTGGAAGGAAACCAAGTGTTAAGCACTTCAAAGTTTTTGGTTGTCTAGCATGGCCACAGATACCTCCACAAAAGTGTAAGGCATTAGAACACCAAAACAAACCTTGCATATTCGTTGGATATCCTAATCATCTCAATGCATAAAAACTAATGGATCCAGAGACTCACAAAATCTTCTATAAGAGGAGTGTTCATTTTGAAGAGACATGTCCAAGTTTGGCTTCTTCAACTCCTCCTTCTTCCTCCTATGTGGATAGTGATCATAGTGATGAAAGTGACTCAAAAGATGAGATTCCTCCAACCTTGACTCGTAGGAATCCACCTTTGTAGGGTCAAAAAATATTTGAGGATATTACTTCATCTTCTTCCACTAAACCTCGTTGGGCACAAAAAACTCTTGATTCAATAGGTTCATTGTTGAGAAATCCTTTAGAGACTTGGAGAAATAGATCACAACACAAGTCATTTCCACATGCATATATAGCCATTGCTTCATATCCACAGTCTTTTAAAGAAGCATCAGGGATTCCAGAATGGGATAAAGCTATGGAGGAAGAATATAATTCATTGATGAAAAATAACACATGGGACTTAGTTCCCCTTCCTAAGGGAAGAAAAGTGGTTCGATGCAAGTGGATCTATCAAACCAAATTTGCAGTGGATGGAAGTGTGGATAAACATAAGGCTAGACTAGTTACCAAAGGTTTCTCTCAAGTTCTAGGTATTGACTATACAAAGACTTTTGCACCAGTGGCCAAGATGAACTCCATTCGCCTGACACTAGCAATTGTTGTAGCTCAAGGATGGGTTGTACACCAGATGGATGTTAAGAGCACTTTTTTGAATGGTGACCTTCATGAGGTAATTTATATGGAGTAGCCACAAGGGTTCGTATAGGATTCTACTATGGTTTGTAGATTAAAGAAGTCTATTTATGGTTTAAAGTAGGTTCCTTGGGCTTGGTATGCCAAAATGGATTCATTCTTCCTCTCAACAGGTTTCACAAGATGTCATTCTGATTCAAATGTCTACATTCTTTAGGAGGATGATTCTCACTTGATATTAGTGCTTAATTTCAATGATTTGATCATTACTAGGAGCACCGCATTCATCATTACCATTGTCAAGACCTCTCTATAGGACAAATTTTCCATGACAGACTTGGGTTTGCTACATTACTTCCTTGGCATAGAGATCGCACAGTCTTCAATAGGGATTTCACTTCCACAGCCCAAGTATGCTCTTGACTTGCTTTCTCGGTTTCACATAAGTGACTGCAAACCTACTCCTAGTCCCTTCCTATCAGGTGTCAAGCTAGAGGCTAAGTGTACAACTCCACTTGTTGATGTGACATTATACAAATAGTTAGTTGGGAGCCTTATCTACTTGACACACACACGCCCTGATATTGCCTTTGCAGTTGGTATGGTTTCATGCTTTATGCAAAAACCTCATGAGCTTCATTGGAAGGCTACTAAGCATATTTTTCACTATATCAAGGGAACACACACACATGGGATTCATTATGTACCAAGTACAAGGCTTCAATTGATTGGATACATAGATTTAGACTATGTAGAAGACTTAAATTCTTAGAAGTCTACTTTAGGGTACATATTTCACCTTAGTTTCGGCCCTATTTGTTGGCAAAGTAAGAAGAGGAACAATGTTGCTCTTTCTTCCACAAAGGTTGAGTATTGAGGGGTTGTCAATGTAGCTATAGAGGCTCTTTGGTTACAGCACATCTTGGAGGAATTTGGATATGATCTACCTCAGCTTACTATTATTCATTGTGATAACTAAAGTTCCATTGAAATTTCTAAGCATCCAGTTCAGCATCAACAAACAAAGCACATTGAGGTTCATATGCACTATATCAGAGAGCATATACATGAGCAGATCACTGGACTACAGTACTATCCTACAGCAGAGCAGGCCACTGATATCTTCACCAAACCCTTCACCGCGGTCAAGTACATTCATTTGTGAGATCTCTTGGGGGTGCAGGATGTTGCAGAAAGGGGATTCCCTTGACTTCTCTCTACTTCTTCTTATGGGAGGGATTTTTTCCTCTTATGAGGTCTTCTTGTCTCTCTCACTTCTTCTCTATTGTACTTATCTCTCTTTTTGGAGGACAATTTTTCCCATGAGGTTTTACCTCTTTCTCTACTTTATGAGAGATTGCATTGCATCATTTTAGCACTATTTTTGTACATGGGTACCTAACATGACCTCATAGTTGGGACCCATTATGTATTAGTGAGCTTAAGTGCACTCCCCTAAGTTGCACTTAAGGGGGGGTGTTGGTGTAAATAGGTATTTACTATTTACAATTTACTTAAGTTTACTTAGGTTAGTGCATTATTTTATTATTTCTCTTTATGAGACACTTAGGAGTTTAGGCATCCTCTAGAGTTTTCATGTAGATAACACAAAAGTATGCAACTCCAATTATGCACATGGTGTCTACACCACAAGAGTTTGCATCATTCACTAAGTTGTCATGTAGACAACATAGTTTTTCACACTCCTAATTTAGCACATGTTGTCTACAACATGGATGTGCGTGTTTCACCTTTGTAGGCTTATCCTCTCATCATTGCACTTAATTTCGTGCATAATGGAGGATAATCCATATCTAGTGGACATGTGCCTAGTTTTTGGACTTATCATGATGCTAATTCTATGGCATTCTAGATGCATCTCAAAGGCCTTTATATTGAGGCACTCCTAATGTACTTGTATATAGAATGAAATACTATATAGTTATTTTGATCATACTCTGATCTAATTTGTGCTTCTTTTTTTTAGTTCCTTGGTCTTGGGTAAATTCTATCCTAAGGTAGATTCTTACACTTTGGAATCATCATTTTTGGAGAGCTTATGTCTAATAGACATAGGGGTTCCAACTAGTCTTGAATCTTCCATTCCAAACTTCTTCAATATCTCCTTGATATACTTAGATTGAGTGATGTAGATACCATTTTTGTTCTATTGTATCCACAATCCAACAAAGAATTTTATCTCACCAAACATGGACATCTCAAATTGTTTTCTCATTTCTTCTAAAAATTCTTTGCACAATTCATCATTTCCTATAAATAGAGTATCATCAACAAATATTTATACCAACACAATCTTCTCTCCTAGTCCTTCCTTGATATACAAACTATTATTATCATTTTCTCTTTAAAAACCAATATGTACCAAGTAATTATGAACTCTTTCATACTAAGCTCTAGGAGCTTGCTTGAGACCATATAATGTTTTGCATAACTTGCAGACCATGTCTCTTTTGGTATGATCTACAAAACCTTCTGGTTGATCAATGTAGACTTCCTTATCAAGACTTCCATTCAAGAATATAGATGTAACATCCATTTGATACACTTTAAATCCTCTATGTGTTGCATAAGCTAGTAAAGTTGTAACACCTTCTTATCTTGCTTCAAGAGCAAAAGTCTCACCACAATCAATACCTTCTTCTTGAGAATAGTCTTTGCACACCAATCTTGCTTTGTTTCTTGAAATCTTTCTATCTTCATTCAACTAATTTCTGGATACCCACTTCGTACCAATTATATTTTTATCTTTGGGTCTAGGAACAAGGGACCAAGTTTTGTTCTTTTCTATCTGTTCTATCTCCTCATTCACTGCTTCTATCCAAATTTCATTTTCCAATGCATCTTTAACATTTCTAAGTTCAAATTCACCAAGTAAACATGTACCTTTTAATTTGCTTCTTGTCATTGTTCCATTAGATTTGCTCCAATGATCTGATCAAGTGCATGATGTCTTCTAACATATCTTGCTAACGCAGGCTCTTTGGTCTTTGAATGAGTTCCACTATCTTCATCATGAATTTTAGTTTCAAGATTAAATCCTTCATTCTATGACTTGGGTCTATCAGACTTGGTTTGAACTAGCTTAGTAGCCTCTGACTGTTACTTGGGTCCTTTAGACTATGACTCAAGTTGCACTGTTTGCAACTCAGTACCTATTGGAGATTTTGTGGACTCAGGAGATGAAGCTTCCTTTCTTTTTGATACATTTGGCAGGGTATCAGGTTCATATTAAAGAAATCCTCTATAATCCTTTGGCTCCTTGTTTCTTTCTTCTTCACTCTTTTTTGCAAACTTATCAATTCTAACATGTGCACTTTCTATAATTTTATGAGTAAAAAAATTCAAACATTTGTATGCTTTACTTCTATAGGAGTATACTAGAAATATGCCTTCATCACCTTTTTACATCAAATTTTCCTTTTCTAGACTCTTTCAAGATATAACATTTTCTGCCAAATACTTTCAAGTAACTTACATTAGGTTTGTAGCCATACCATAGTTGATAAAGATTTCTATTTGAAATTTTTTTTAACTACAGTCCGTTCAAGGTATGAATTGCAATGCTAATAGCTTCCTTCTAGTATTAGAGAGAAATATTCTTTTGAATTATCAAGGTTCTTGCACAATCCATGATAGATCTGTTTCTTCTTTCAGCTATACCATTTTGATGTGGTGTACTAGGGGTTGTAATTGTCTTTTAATTCCTCTTTTAATGTAGAAATTTTTGAATTCGTTGGAGATGAATTAACCACCTTTGTCTAATCTTAACATTTCAACCACTTTCTAGTTTCTTTTTCTACTCTTGGCAAATAGCACTTGAATTTTTGAAAGGCTTCTAATTTTTCTTTTAGACACATTATAGTCATCATTCTAGAATAGTCATCAACAAAAAGAATGAAAAACTTTTCTCCACTACAACTCTCTATTCCAATAGGTCCACATAAGTTTGTACGAACAATTTTTAAGACTTATTTCGACTGATAGTTTTTTTTTTTTGAAACTAGTCTTTCTCGTCTTACCAATTTGGAAATTCCTGCATAAACCCATATCAGGCTTCTTCAAACTAGGAATGCCTCTTACTCTTCTATGTTTGCTAATGTTAACCAGATTATCAAAGTTTACATTACATGACATAGCCTTTTGTGCCATAACCAACTTTCTTCTACTTGAGCAATAAAACATGAACAATCACTGAGATTAAAATAAAATAGATTACCTTTTGTTTGCTTTCCAGATCCAACCAGATTTCCTCTTCCATCCAGTAGTTTTTCCTATCCATTCATGAATTCTACCTTGAATCCAATGTTATTCAACTATGCCACACTTAGTAGATTATTCTTTAGTCCTTTAACCCAATAAGAATTGTCACATATAAGTTCTTTAGTCAATGAAATACATCCTTTTCCTTTTATGTTACAAAGTTCATTGTTTCCAAATCTCACACTACCTCCATCATAATATTCCATGTGCTCAAATTTTGTTTTGTCTCTAATCATACAATGTGAACAACCACTATCAATAATCCATATATCATTTTTGCTAACATAAGAGATAAGTGCCATCTTATCTCCTTTATCATTAAATTCATCTTTTACAACAATGTATACCATTTCATCTTTACTGTTATTAGAATCTTAAGCTATAAAATAAAATGTATTACCTTTGTCCTTGTAGTTCTTATAGTTCTTGGAATCCTTCTTGCCTTTGTGCTTTTTTTTTTTCTTTTCATTTTTTATTTCTTTATTTGGACACCTTGTAGCAATGTGACCAATTTCTTCACAAGAAAAGTTGATTAGAGGAACTTTACCTTTGTACTTACCTTGGCCTTTTGGATACTTCCTTGAATGTAGGGCTTCAAAAACTTCAAGATCACTGTTTCAAATTTCTTCCATTTCTTCTTCTTCAGCTCCTAACTAAATGGACTCTGATTTCTTAGCCTTTTCTTTGAGTGAGAATTTAGCTTTAAAAGTAGACTCAATAACCTTTGAACTAGGAACATAGTTATCAAAGTTATCTAACTTAAAAGCTGTCAATCTTCCAACTAAAGCATCCAAAGATTGTTGACATTCTAGTCATGTTTTTTATTAGTGACGTACACTTATTCAGATTGTGAATTCTAACTGAGCATATTATATAGTTAACAATGTTAACCATGTATTTCAGTTGTTAACCAGTTCTATAGTTGTTACCAAGTCCTTTGGACAAATTCCAATGTATACTGAGCAGTTACAACTATTGTGAAGATTAGTAGTGTAAACTGAGCATCTCATTTTATGTCGAGTTTACCAATGCAAACCAAGTTGTGTAGTGGTTACCAATTTTGTAGTTGATGTGATGCTAGTCTAGTGTTGACTAAGCTACTCAATGTTAACCAAGTGATTCAGTTTATACCAAGCTCAAGGTGATAGTGTTTACCAAGCTATGCAATGGTAAACAAGTGATTCAATTTATATGTAAAGTCTCACAGTATTCGTTGAGTCGCTAATGTAGACCTACTTCAAGACTACTTAGAAGTGATCAGTATGGACTGAGCTTCTATGTCTATCAAGTGCATGATGATGTCAAGCAGTGATAGTGCACATCAAGTATCAAAAAATCATCGAGTCAATCTTCAAAGCCTGAGTTTATACACTTTGGTCAACTTTGTAATATTTTGTGTAAACTTGCATTGTGGCCGACTTTGTAATTATGTAATTGAATTGATATATATGTAATGTATTGTATCACATCCAATGCATATGTAGAATCAAAGAGGAAGTAATGTAATCATTATAAAAGATTAGAAGTGTGAATTACAAAGGCTACAGTAGTATAAGGAGTAGAAAAGATTCATTTATCATAGCAAGGTGATTTGTACACTCAAGGGAATCTCATTTAGTAAACCAACTTGTAGATCAGAGATTAGCTATTGCTTCATCCTAATAGGTGGATCAGCCAAATCCTTTAACAAAGTAGACCTAATAGTCTTATGTAAATCTCCTTACTGAGTGCATACTTTATTGTATGTTTCTAAATACTTTCACAAGGTGGACCTAGCAGTCCTTATTGCTCCTAACCAGGTAGATCATCAAAAGTGATCAATGTAAGTTGTAACTGGCCAACTTTATAATGCAGTACTAAAGCTTGTGGGTATCTTCCCCACCCTAGTTTTACTTTCCATTTGGAAGGTTTCTAGGTCACCAAATCTATGTGTCAAAGTGTTATGTATGCTTTCATGTTTTTTCTAAGTTTCTCATGCATGAAGTTAGATAAGAATTCATATAAAGGATTAATTACTAATTGGGAAAAAAAGTTTTAGAAGTTACTGATTCAACCCTCCCCTCTCAGTAACTTAGCTTGTCATAATATTTCCAACAATTGGTAATAGAGCATTGTAGTTCTTAGAGAAAACTTTAATAGCTTGAGTAAATATCTAAGGCCATGGAGATATTCATACTTGAAAAGGCTATTGACAATGAGAAACTGGATTTGGAAATGGTTATTGCCCAACTCAAGAAAGCAAAGGAGAAACTCTCTCAATCCTTGAAAAGAAGAAAAGATCTTGCAATTCAAATGAATGGTCATCTCTACATCTTCATTCAAGTAATCTAGATGAAGCCAATGAAGCAATCAAGGAACTCCTAGAAAAGAATAGTTCACTACAAGAAGAAGTAAGAAAACTAAGAAGAAAGAAAGAAATTTAGTCAGTAAGATTAGGTGAACTTATGGAAGAGAAAAACAAGATAAGAGAAGAGATAGAAAGAAAGAATAATGAAATCCAACACCTATCCCTTCAGTAAACATGGATTAATTGAATGAGCAAAGTCTCTATAGACAAAAAGGAAAAGTAGGAATTGGATATACAGAAGAAGGAGAATAATCCAAGTAATGAGCTCAAAAGAATCAAAGACCTACTTGCAAGAACTATGGAAAGATAGGTCATACTTCAAATAAATGTTGGAGCAATGGGAAGGAAAAATTCAATGGAAAATGTTTCAATTGTAATCAACATGGTCATAGAGAAAATGAATGCAAATAAAAATCAAGATTTGAAGGCAAATGTCACAAATGTAAGAAATATGGGCACAAATCATCAGAGTGCAAAACCAATATATTAAATCTAGTAGAACAAATTGTGAAAGTTATATTTGGTTGGGACTACAACACCTAGTGCAGATGTCATTATTGTGGAGAATTTGGACACATTGGTATGAATTGTGTAAAACATCATTTGAGGAAAAGAGATACTACTAAAAGATATTTCATTTGTACTAAACTTGGTCATCTTTCCTAGAAATGCATGAACACTGAAAGAATTGAAGATGAAAAGAAGGAAAAGGCTGATAACATTAGAATATGGATGAGATAGAAATGGTTCCAAAGTCTACCAAGAATACAAGTCCAAGAATTGATGAACAATTCACTCAAGAATTGGTGACTCCACCATTTCTACTTGATCTCTTAAAGAAGTACTGGAATTGTGATACTAAATGAGACATCAGATATCAATTCCAGTCAGTAGGATGAAAGATCCAAACTAGCATTCAAGATGCAAAAGAAATCATCAAGTAACAAATAAAAGTTATCACCAAGCAAGGTCAGGTTATTGTCTTACCAAGAAAGGATAAGTTATAGACTCTACCGAGCAAGGTCAAAAGTAATCGAGGTGTGTATGGTCAACGAGTCAAGAAGACTTTTTTGTGTGTTCAATTTGATCTAACCTTCATAGAAAACATTTATGGTGAAATTTGGGTAAAAGGAATGAAATCAAAGTCATTTTTATTTTGAAATTTTGAAGAGCTATTGCGTAGTGCGATCTTCAAAGGCATTCAAGTGATTTCAGTGAATTGTTGACAAAAACTTTCAATTCTCTCAAACCCTACTGAGTAAAGATGCCATCCAGTAGTAGCAAGGTAAAGTGAGGTTCAAACATGCTAGTTCATGGTGTGGAATTGAAGGCATCAAACTTCTGGCTCACTCCTATAATTGTTGAAACCTTAGGCCCAAGTTGTGTGCAGTCTTAAATCTCGTCCAAGATATTGTTAATTAACGACATCTATTTTCATTTCAAATGTGTGATTGAATAAATTGGTACACTAGAAATGGATGAAACCCTAGAAAGCTTATGTGTGAATGGAATTTTGAAACTCAAACATCAACAACTCAACGTCAAATGATTAACCCATATTCCTCACATGCCTTGTGAATTCCAAGTGAAATGGATTAGGATTATTCTTAGTCAAATACATCATGGACAGCTATGGTTGGAGCAACCAATTTTGTGTTAGTTTTTGGTGACTGGTCATGGAAGTACTATACATACTTTATAATTATTAATTATAAACCTAAAGCAGTAAAAATACTTGTATAAAAGGGCTTAGGATTAGGGATTGTTCTAGTGTGGTGATGCAAAAATTGGTTCTTGCAGAAGTATTGAGTTGTAAGGGATTAGAGATTTTACTTAGGTTGTAATCACTAGATGATAATAATATCAGACTTGTTGTTTGGTGGGCGTGGCCCAGGGATTAGGTGAACCATGTTAAATCTTGGTGCCTTGTGTTCTTTTTATGTGATCTATTATTTTCTAATATGGTTTATATTTTCATGTAATTTTTATTTCTGTCTGTGATTTAATCCTAACATTTTGATCACAAAGAAGATGATTCATAGGATCACCAATCTCCTCATGCTGACAAAACCTAACACAACCAAAACCCTAGGTTGGTTTGAACTAGAGAAGAAAACCCTAGCAGAGTGGGACAAAAGAGGTATGAAAATAAGAAGCGTAACTGATATGGAGTTGAAGTTTGGCATCCATATCATTGCATACAAAATCTATAGTTCAGTTACGTTGAATAGTGTGTCGTGTGAAGCAACTAACTTGGCATACAAAGTTGTCAAGAACAACCTTTATCTTGACCTTCCTGAGCTACAGTTGAAATAATTCAACAAGAACATGGAGAGCATCAAAACATCAAAAAACAATCCATGTGAGTTTGGATCTCTATTGATATGCTTATTCTTTTATGTTCAAAATTTCTTCCCTTCAAAAGGTACTATTGTATGAAGAAAAGATGTGCTTGTATTCTATCAAATTAATGAGTACATTACTGAGATGGGTGAAAATTATAATAGTACTATGGACAATTATTTTGATGCATTCAAGGAGAAAATGAATAATAGATTCAGAATCCCCAAGAAACTAGTTGAGGATTACAAGGATAATATATTCTTTATGGTAGATAGTGATAAAGTATACATTCAAGCAATTAGGCCTAAAATTGCATAGGTGAAACCTCTTGGATATGAGGTTAATATTGTGAAACTAAAGATATCATTGAGGCATTGATTAATGAACTAGTTGATCCTAAGGAAACCTATTTTGGTATTTATGATGAAGCCAAGGCCAGGATAGAACTAGAGATAAAACTCCCTTAGGTGGTAAATAAAGGCAAGAAGAGAATTACAAAAATAAAAAAAAGTTCTAATCTCTTGTTAATCGAGGGAAAAGGTGAGGATAAAGAAGTAGAGGATGAAGAAAAAATAGAGGAGGAGCCACTGAAGAAAAAGGGCAAGGTAATTATTACCAAGCCTACTAAGCCATCTACTATAGTGTTCACCAAGAGATCCTCTAGAAAGAAATCAGAAAAGGAAGGAGAAGACATAATATTCAGGAAACCTTCACCCACCTTCCAGGATAGATTGAAGGAATTACAGTTAGGAGCTAGCATAACCAACTTCAAGGCATTGAAGTATGAGGTCAGGATTAAAGCAAAACAAAAGTAGATTAAAGATCTAGTGATGGATAAAATGGGTAAGTGGAAATACTCACCTGATTAGCTTACACTTCAAATTCCTATTGTTTTGATGGATAAGATTAAGCCAAGATGGGAATTTTCAAAGCAAACTACTAAAGATATATATAAGCAAACCCCAAGGCGGCTTATGCCAAGTCTAACTAACAAGGACGTAAAGGAATCCATGAAGAAGAATGAAGAAAAGGTAACCTTGAAATTCAACACTTACCTTGTATTGATGAAAAACATAAAGCATGTTGTGAAGAATACAACAAATTCATGGAAGAATGTATATCTTCTCTATAAACTAGTGATTTTCTAGTCACCATAAGTGACAAAGATGATGATGATGATAAAGAAGAAATAGATGAAGAGGAAAATGATGAAGAGATAACACATTTTGATAACATTGATAATGAAGGGGAACAAGAGCAAGAGGCTACTAAGGAAGAAACTTAGGATATAGAGGAAACTAACCTAGTTAAGAGTAATATAGTGGTTATAACCTCACTTACTCATTCTCCAAGAAAAGTATTGACAACATCAAGCACAAAGACAACCTCTATAGGATTGATTGTTTCTAGCACTCCAAGCACAACTAACCAATCAATCTTTGCACCAATATAGCCCAGCACATCATTGATTGAAGTATCAAGTACTTCATCTTTCAAGCTATAGACTCTTCCCTCTTCAATAGTGATCAAGACATCAATTTTGGACATGACAGTTTTAGATACATCAATTTTGGCTTTAATAGGTACTCCTACTAGTATTTCTATGGTAAGTGCAATATCAATTTTTGTAGTAAGCCCCACTATTTCTACTATTATTTCCATTCCAAGTACACAAGCAATAAGTACAAGGAAAGTTGAGAGCAAGCCTCAACTAAGCACAAAAATTTTGGGTAAAGTAAAAGAAAAGGAGGAGGATGTTAATCTTGATGAGGAAATTGTGATTCTAAATTGGGATATTTCAAAACTTATTCCTGATCAAATGCAAACCTTTGGAGAATTACTCCAAAAGAAATCCAAAAAACAAAGGTTGAGAGAGGAAAGAGATAAAGAATTCAAAATTATTGAGGATGCCAAGAATGTTCTGGCCAAGGCTATAGGCATAGAGATTGATTCTTCTCAACTAGTTTTATTTCAGTTGGCAAAAGCAATCTAAAAGTATAATGAGGATCTAGATAGACAAGATAAATTGCTATAGAAAGTAGAGAAAAATTTTGAAAATAAAGTGTTAGAGCACATTGCTCAACAAATTTCCATCTACCAAGTAGAATTATCTACTATTTTTGGTTATCTAGAAACTTCTTGTACAAGTGTAACTCTACTTTTTGGTAAACTATGTGATATTCCAAGCTTTACTATGGAAATAAAGGAAAAATTGTCCAAGATTGATGAAGATTGATGAAGATCTAAGAAAAAATAGAGGAAGAGATAGTTGAAGTAAAAAATGATGAATCTATGATGGAAGTACATGGGGAATCCTCTACAAAGGCAACACTTAAGGAAGCGCGACAACCAAACTAGAATGTATTAGCAATACAAATTTTGAGTGCCAGTCTTCAAGTAGATATAGTAAAAACTAAGGATGTGTCTGACACCACCATTTAGAATATCATTCCCCTAACTAAGGAGGATATGGAGAAAATACTAAAGGATTCCACAACTAAGGCACAATTATGCAGTCATTTTGTGTTGGTGAGTGTGGATGAGATTGAGAAGATAGAATTGGCATCTACAGGGGAGAAAACTCAAGCATTATCAAGTGTCCCATCTCAATATACACAATTGAAACCTGCCATGCATATGGTAGGATACCACAAGAAGGACATCATGTCTTCACATATCAACACTAAGGTACTTGCAATTAAAATAATTGAAAAAGAAGGGACACTAGTTCAAATAGGTCCAAAAGCTAGTCCTACACCTACACAACAAGTAGAAGGTGGATAAAAGATCAAAGAGAAGGAGAACAATAAGACTAAAGATTCGGTCTTGACTATGAAGCTAGAGGCAGTGACAGCAATATAGACAATGTTACTCATACTCCTAGTCAAGCAGTTCATAGGCCGAGTACTAAAGCCACACCTTTGCAATAATCAAGGCCAAGTCCTAGCACATCTAAGGTTGATGAGGTTACATCCTATGGTGAAATAAACCTAGATGAGGTGATTATGTTACCAAACTATGATCTTACTTCAATCACAATAGAGAAGATGAACATATTGCAAGATGCTCTAGCAAGGAAGAAACACCAAGAACTGCATTGAAGGGAGCACAGGGAAAAACAAGCACTTCATGACATCAAAGACATATTTCTCGATGCATTCAGCCTCCCTACACTTGATGAAGACAAGTCTATCATTGAGAAGTTGGAAAATATTGCAGAGAAAATCAATGATGAAAACCTAGATACCAATGTCAAATTATTGGAATGGTCTGAGAATAAATTTCAAACCAAGGTGGATGAATATATATCTACTACCATTGCACTACACTAGGTTGAGTTAGCAACCAAGATTGAGGTTGTGAAGAAAGTATCAGAGAATATTTTCTCTCTTTACACCAAGTTGTATGATACAACTTTGTTCACACAAGAAGTGCAGTGCCATATTGACACTCTACAAGGAGATATGAAGCTATCAGGTATTACTCTACCCAATTCTATAGCACAAAGTCAAAAGAACTTTAGGACTTTGATGAATACCCAAGGTTAGTTGGAAGCCCTACATGCTCAAGATGCAAACATTCAAGCTACATTGATCAGTATCTAGTCAATGTTGACCCCACACATGGAGATACTACACCAGGATCTAGCATTTGTAGAAACAATAATGAAGAAAGATCCTCATCTTTCTAGACATGAAGGCTTAGTTCACTTTGCTACCAAGTTATCTATCCAAAGAAAATTATTGGAAGTATCTTGTGATACTTGGGATGTAGCTTTGAAGACAGTACTTGAGGTCCATAAAATTTCTTGGAAAAACACACAATTCGTGTACAACCCATCACATAAGTGTCAAAAGGGGGAGAATAAATAAAGGTGGAGAATGCATAAAAGGAGAGATACATTTTGGGGGAGACCAAACAAGAAACATAGATATATTCAATCTAGCAGATCTACTCAGCAGGAATATTCACTTTCAGTTCATAATAGAATAATCAACTCAGGGGGAGTTATTGAATTTTGAGGAATGACTGATGAGTCATAAGTTTTTTGCAAAATTTTGATTTTTTTTTTTGAAAATTTGAATCTAAGACAAATAATAAATGGCTATTATCTGGTTTATGCTTGAAAGGTTAAGGTTATTCATGCATGACTAAGTATTTTTCCACTCATATCAAAGGGGGAGATTTTTAATCTCAAATTGGTTTTTGACATCTAAGTGACAATATATTTAAGTAATTACTTAGTTCATGTCGAACAAGTAGTATATGCCAAGCAAGAGATATACAGTATATGCCAAGTAACTAAGTGTCGAGTCATTCATATGTCAAGTGATCAATGCATATTGAGTCATTCAAAGGCTAAGTTACAACATTGAAGGGATAGTAGATGTTGAGCATCAGACACTTCAAGTTTTGAGTAATACAATTTTGAAATAGTTATTTGTAATGACACAAACTACTATGTAAACTATTTTGGAGCTGACTTAAGGATTATTTTGTTACCCTAAGATGATAAGGATGAATATTTATTGAGAATCCCTACGTAGTACATGCATCCAATCAAAAAAAGGGAAGGATTAAGCGATAATATGTGTGAATTACAATCGTTGATTCATACCTAACCCTAATTCACCTAGGTCTTCTTAAGAACAAAAAACCTTAATCCTATTATGTGTGTGGAAGGAGAAAAATAGAAGTTTGCATGCACAAACAAAGTATTCATCATGACTAAGGTATGGTGAATTGAGATACATTGTAGAATCAGTTAAAGGAGAACAAAGGAAAGGAGTTAGAGGATCGAAGAGATACATTTGATTAGTGAGAATGAAGTCCACATTAGGAAAGAGGTGATCTATTATCTAGCAGTAGAGTGCTAACCATAGGATCATTACTGAGACATTATAATAGGTGAATCAATTAAATCTCTTAACAAAGTAGTCTTAATAGGTTGTTGTAAATCATTTAACATGGTTCTTACTTCATTGTAAGTTAAAGTCCTTTTACCAGGGACACTTCTAATAGGGTGTTGAAATTATTTAATAGGGTAAGATCTAACAATCTTGTAAGCCTTTAATAGGGCAGACCTTTCATAGGGTAGATCATGTTTCATGTTCAAATAGTATAACCTTGTTGAATACACTTCATTAATATAGTACTCGAGATTTGTGGGTTTTATCCCCACTCTAGTTTTACCTTCTCATTGGAAGGTTTCTGAGTACACAAATATCTTGTGTCATACATGTGTTGAATGTTATTTTCTTTCATACTATGAATGAATATGTTTAGCTAGCTATTTCAGTTTACTTGTACAATTGTGAGATGGATGTGTGGTGAATGAATTTATGGTTAAAGTTTTGAAAGACTGATTCGTCCCCCCCCCCCCCCCCCCCTCCTCAGAGTTTATTTTCCCTATCATATTTCAAACACACACAGAGATTTATGTATGTATGTATGTATGTATGTGATGCAATGCAAGGTCCCAAAGTAGATGTCCTAGCCCCCAACAAATAACCACACAGCAAAAACACAATACAAGATAACAACAATGAGAGATCTAATACCAAATCACAACTCGTTATTTATAAAAATAACTATTTACAAGCAATATGCCCTACTATAACGCTTTCTAGGTTACGACCAAATACAACAATAATTGCAATAATAGTTCTACGAGATCCCTCAAGATCCAACTCAATCCTAGCTATCTCAAATCTGTAACATAATAGAAATCTAATAGAAACCTCAAAGATCTCAACTTGTACTCACAAGCCACCAAGTAACCTCCTTGTTTCTAAACCGTAGCCACTATCTCCTCAATCTAAACTTGTAACTTTACCACAATCCTTCCTTAAATTACCTCACATTTGGTGCTCTATCCACAAACTCAGGAAAACTCACCCTTCGGCTACTCTTCAGACTCATTCTTTTGAAATGAATTAATCACTCTCTGATTGAATAACCAAAAGACTCCACAAGACCCCCTTCTTATACCCAACTAATCCACAAGTCATCCTAGTAATTACAAATTAAATAAACCCCTTGCATTAAATGCATATTTAAGCCACAAGTTGGCTCACAACAAACATTAACCTTCACATTAAACTGCAGTTAACATGTGATAACCACACAAAATACTTAGAACAAGCCCCAAGTTTATAATATAGATTTAAAATCACATAGGACAGATAACCAAGACCACAAATAGGTCCACACAAACTCCTCGATCCACATCATGATCACATGCTATATGCATTAAATACACCAAGAACTCCACTCGGCACCAACACACTATTCGGTGTGAGAAAACTCCCAAGCATTGTTGAGCTCCCACAAGCATTGTCGAGTTCCAACACATGTCGAGCACAAAATACCATGCCAAGCTCCAAGACCATGTCGAGCTTTGAGAGCATGCCAAGCACTAGTCCTTCTTCAACCTAGTACCAGTCCAAGCACTCTCCAAAGAAACTAGTGAGCCTCCTCCAATGAAATCCAAAGTAGTCACTAAGAAAACCCAAGATGATTTTGCATTAGTTTGTGTGTATGTATACACACACACACACATACGTATTTGTGTGTGTGTGTGTGTGTGTGTGTGTGTGTGTGTATATATATATATAAATACATACATACATATATATAGATATATATAACTATATGTCGATACATTTATGTATTTATATGCATATGTGTGTGTATATGCATGTATATATGTATTTACATACATACAATGTTATTAGACCTATAAGTAGGATTCATCATTTTATTGTAACTCTTTATGCATGTGAAGAATCACTTAATAGAAAATTTAAACTATTTATGTGTACTTTATATTAAAGCAAAGGATGATGTCTATATATAATATATTAATAAAATATTGAATTACAATAACAAGATGGCATGTAAGCCATGAAGTTCATCTAAAAATAAGAGAAGAAATATAATTGCATACTAAAAAGAGGAAGATCCCAGATTTTATTTGAAAATAAAATTGGTACGGAAAAGTATGCAAGTGTCAAATACAATAGTAGATATCTTGATGGAATGGATGGTTTAAATTCCACATAAAACTATAAATATATACAATAAACTGTAATACTTGAAACAAAAACCAGCAAGTAGTAGATTTGAATGATATGAGCATAACATCACAAAAGTAGCATAACTAAAAAACAAAATCTATTCATCTAATTCACCAAGTTGTATGTCAGTAGAGTTATGACCATGCTAACAGGAAGAGTTTGCATGGAAACAATGATGGGAGTGAAAAACATAAACCAAGGTTGTATTAATAGGAGGAGGTGCCCTAACATCAAGGGGGGAATGGTGCAGGAGCACCTAGGCTCATAGTTGTGATCCTAAATAATTTTGGCTTGTAGGTGGTTTTAGCCAACAACCAGAGAATAAGAGCTAAATATAAAGCCCCAAGGTGTGGTTAGATTAATGTATATAGGTAGAGGAGTGTTTGAGAGTTGGAATTCTAGGAGTGTCCTTATAATGCCCAAGTTTCTTGTAATTGACTAGGTGGGCCAAAGGTTGACCCAACCTCTAGAGTGGAGAAATAGAGTTAGAAGGTGAGTTTAAGCCTTGATAGACTCATTTGAAGTGTCTTGAGGTCTAAAAGTGGTCAAACTCCAAAGATGTAAAAAGTTTCTTAAGAAAAATTTTACATCTTTGGAATTTGACCACTTTTAGACATCTTTGCATTTTTGCAAAGTTGCATTTTGACAACTTTGACAACATTGTGTAAACCTAAGAAACTTGAGGAAATTAGTTACCTTGTCTATACAAGGAGGAATCGCATGTTCCCAAAAGGTATAAAACACCATATCATACCCAGGTGAAGGGTTGGTGTTGCATTTGTACAAATTTTGTATTGAAGGTAATAGCAAACAAGAAGCATTTTTACTGATACAGTCACTTTGTATGGTTAAAATCAAATGTTAATGGATTAACTAAGCTTACTGATTTACTTATTAGATAAGGGGTTAAATGCAGTTAATTTTACATAAGTTTGGATTCTTAAGGTTTAGTTTAGTTTGGCTTTTGAAAATTATTTGTAATCACACAATTCTCTGTCCTATTTTGAGTACCTTCAAGAAAAATGACTTTTTCTTGAATTCCAACAGTCAAGCCAACATGGCCCTTTGGAATCAAAAGGAATACTTTATATTTTGTAAATATATGCATTTTTGTGTTCCCATGAGTTGGTTTTCTATTTTTATTGGCAATCCCTAGGTGAGTAAGAGGTTACCTAACTAGGTGAAGATCAACAAAATAGTGATCAAAGAGTTTGTTAGATAGATTGAAATGATCAATCTAGTGGAATGGTTAGAAAGAAAATAAAATTAAGGTGCATTAGACAAAAGGTAAAGTATTGGAGAAGTCATCTTGAGTGGGTTTCGATTAAACCTAGTGAATTGTTGTGTGAATTCCTTAAAACCCTAAAAAATAGGGATATTTTGGAAAGGGGATGTACAGACACCTTGGTGACCCAAAACCATATGAATCTTGGAGAAATTTGAAAAGGGTATCCTAATCTGAAGTTTTTTGGCAAGTCATTTGGAGGGTTTTGAAACTAGAGACCGAAAGATCAATTAGGAGGCCTAATTGCTACCAGCCCTACTAGCCCTCCTAAATAAGAAAATCTTGAGATCATCTACAAACTAATGACTCAAACCTCATCAAGAACCTTGAAAACTATTTCATGCATAAGAAAGGAGGGCCTACATGCCATGGAAGCCTTATGAATTTCTTGATTCATCTTATGGTGGGATTCAAGACAAGGGGTGAAGCTTAAACTTAAAGATAATGAAGAGTCACAAATTGGTGGGAGTGGGTTGATAAAGTAGGGCAATAGAAGAAGAGTTCCCTTAGTGGTAGGGAAAACATAAAACCCTATGAATGCTATATAAGAGTCTTGGGTGCCTTGGTGGATAGACTAAGGCATATTTTGGAATCCATCCTAATCAATTATGCTCTAGAAGAAAAAAAAATTACTCACCTTAGTCTTTACGACTTTAATTAGAGGTCTCCCAAATTCATCAGCATTTGCCACAAGAACCCTATTCTAGAACTTGAAATCTATCATTTCCAAATTGTACTTAATTGCATCATATAGTTAATCAAATGGCAGATGTTTACCTAGTTTTTCCACTAGAAATTACCACCAATTGGAGTTAACCTAGACCACAACCAGTAATTTTCCACTACATCAAACAACACCCCATCCCTTATACACTTTTCAGCAATACCCATCAGTCTATTATCAGATTGGCGCAAATCCATGGAATTTTGAAAGAAAAATAGGCACCAATTGATGTGGTTATAAGACTTTTCTTGTACAAGGGGAGATAATTTCATTACCTAGAAAGATCCTAATGTTAGAAGTGCATTATTCATGGTCCATACAAAAGAAGACATTAAGAACATTGTCTAAGATTTTACCCATGAAGGAATGAAATGAAGCTTGGGGACATATCACTACTTCAATGCTCAATTTTGTTAGAAGTGCATTCTTTTTTCAATACAATGCTAGAATAGATGAATCCCCTTAGTGTTTTCATACACTGATTCTATTGATCTCATTGTAACTAAAAGTGGGGGTCACAAGTATGTTGCACATATAGAGAAATGAAAATAATCATAAAGTAAAATAGAAAGATGAAAATGAGATATTGAAAGTCTTAAATCACATGTTGATGGGTACTTGCCACTAATGTCTTGAGTGCCACCGTATACCCTTGTCAATTACTATGCATCAAATTTTTTGTGAATTAGATGTTGCAGCATGTCCAACTGAACATCATGTGATGAAATGGTGGAGTTGCTAGCAAGTTTCAAAATTTTGAAAGAAATGGAGGTTAAATGTGAATAGTTGAGAAATAATTAAATCATGCAAAAATAAAGCCCAACTTAATGCTAATATTTCTCCTCATGAATGGTGGAATGAGCTATTCATCAAAATGTACGATGGCATCACACCATTTTAAATCACATTTTATTTAGCAAGAATGTTCACCAACTTTGGGAATTGGTTTAAATTATTGGAAGATTCCTTTAATATGACCCTTATCTCATTGGTGGAAAGGTTAGAAAATGCATATGCTAACATGTTTTGTCCTCTAAAAATATGACCAATTATAACATTTTCCAATGTTGATAATATATTCCATATTTGTTGTATGATATATGTAATTTTCTAATTAGATGATATACTTGACCTATTGATTGAGCAATTATTGTTGAATCACCCTAAATCTAAACATTGTTGAAGCCATTGGTTGAAACTGATTGGAGATCATATAGGAGTGCAAGTGCTTCTGATTTATTATTTGTAGCATATGGGATTGGTATGGAAGAACCAATAATCATTGAGTCCTCATTTTGAATGACAAAACCAACACCTAGTTTACCTAGATTTCCTTGACATGATCCATCAAAGTTTAACTTAACATATATATGGAGATGCTGGAGGAGACCACATTGTTTCATGTTTTCTCTTAGGCTTACGTCCATCAATAAGAACCCATAGGGAAGAAATAAAAAGTGTTGGCCATGGTTTCTTCATTAGAGCATCCTGACTTGTGAATAAAGTGGTTGATTGATTCAATTTAATAACATCAATATTAACAATCTCTACAATATCATGTTCCAATCTATCAACAAAACATTGAAATGTAGATGCATGCTTCCTAAAGATTCACTTATTCATTTCCCACCATAATGCCAAAATGACACATAAATGTATTACATCCCATAGAGATGTGAATAAATAAGATCTATGGACAAGAGGCCATGACTCAAAAAGATTCCACAAACTAAATGGAATTGAGAAAAGAATATTTATTTTATGTAAAACCCACATCAAACAATCATGGAAAAATGAAAAATGTAGAAAAAGATGTTCAACACTCTCATCATGGGATTTACATAATGGACAAGGAAAGGGTGGTGCAATATTTAGTCTAGATAACATGCCACTAGTTAGAATCCTTTTTTTGAGGGAAAGCCAAGTGAAACTGTTGGTGTAAATAAGTATTTTCTTATTACACTTACTTAAGTTTACTTAGGTTTATGCATTATTTATTTATTTTGTATTATTTTATTTGTGAGACACTTAGGAGTTTGTACACTCTTATGATTTGTCTTGATGACATCACAAGGGTCCGCACCTCTTTTAAGCACATGTTGTCTACAACACAAGAATCTTCTACACACATATGATGCTTTGTCATTCTTATCCATTTATCTAAAATGTTGGATAAGGTGCTTAGTTGTCTTATCTTTTGGTTGTTTCTAGAGACATTCTAGGTGCTTCCTACGAGGCCTTTATATACAGGCACTCCTAGTGTGTTGAACATCACATTCTGAATAGAGCAATATATTCAGACATACTCTAATTAATTGATCATATCCATTTTTGGTCTACTATGTGATTGTGTTTGAGTTCTTAGTTCCTGGGTGAATTTTTCCCTTAGGAAAATTCTTACATGGTATCAGAGCAACTTGGAGACTTTCTCATCACATAGTCATTTAAGACCACGCTTCCTTCATCACCTCAGCCTGAATCTCGAGTGCTATAGAAATTGAGAGTGTCTAGAGCTAGATCTGACCTTGCCACGGCATCTAAAATGCTAAACTGGTGAAAATTGGCTACAAAGCTGCCTACTCTAGGCCAAAGTTGATTGTGAGGCAAAAAATTTTTGCAAACCGACACTCGAAGGACTGATTTGCAAAATTGGTATGATCATTTCAGATCTGTACATTTAATTTTTAGATCTACATTTTTTTCATCTACATCTCTACTATTTTTTTCAGATTTGCATCATTTTCTAGAAAAAAATTTGGCCATAGGGCCATACGAGAGATTTGTTGCAGGTGAAGATTGAAGCTTGTTGGTGCAAATCTGATATTTACATCACATTCAAAAGGTCCAAAAACCCCTAGATCATATTTTGTTTCATCTAAATCGAATATTTGAGGCAAAATCTAGAGCCATTTGTTTTTTGGAGGCATGGCGGCGATTCAAAAAAAAAATAGTAGCAGCGATTTTCAAACAGTGATATCTTCCTCATACACGCTCCTTTTTGTGACCAATTTTTTTTGTTTTGGGGTAGGATTTCATGATCTACACATTGGGATAGGTGGTTTGAGATCTCTATTTCTGAATTTTTTTGCAACTCCAAAATCTCAAATTCTGCCACTTAAAATGCTTGGTACGGGCTCATCTATACTCCAAATCAGGTTTCATTTTTTTTTTAAGTTTATATTTTTTTGTCTACTTTCGAGATTTTCAATCACATTATAGGTTTTGTAGACAGAAATACTACTTTCAGAAATAGGCCCTAAATTGGCAAGTGGCTTTCAAGTGCCAACAACATCTTTTTCTGTGGGGGTTATTTGATTTTTTTTTTTGAGGTTTCTTTGATTGGTCCATCATGGAAGAGTCAGATTTGATCTACTTGACACCAGATAACTATAAGGAATGGAGTCAACTTAAGTTTCAATATCTCTCTCAACACAATGTATTGCCATATTCACCAAATCTTGACTATATTGTTGATCAAGTTGACCTCCTTATTCCTACTCTTTATCGCTATATGGAGCATAAAGTTATAAAAAAGATGTTCAAAATTAAGTCATCTAATCCATATATTTTATGGATGTATCTTTGGGAGCATTATGGAGATCCAGCTATTCCTCCATTCCCAGAAGATCTTCTTCCACCAGTTGTAGCTCACTCCTCTTCAGATGAGATCACACCTCCAGCTCCTATTGCTCCTACTAATCCTATTTCAGCTATAGATTCTTTTAAATCAGTGTAGTAGGATACTTTATGTCTTCCTACTCTACATTCATGTGAAGACTTTCTTTCAAACATTGCATAGTTGTTCATGGAGTCTCACATTGAAGATGTGGGAGACATTATTGATGATATTCGTCTTCTTTTTGAGGCGAATATTCCATCCTTTGTTGCAGTGATAGATTCATGTACTTCAGCACTACAGGGTACTCATGGTCTTCCAGGTGATGATTTCTTGCCAGATATTTCAGTTCTATTCTTGAAGTCACACACAGTAGATATGGGTGACTTTTATGATGATTTCTCACTTCTCTTTGTTGAGGAGTCTTCTATAGTTGTTGCGAGGGCCCACTCTGACCCTCAACTCTGTGCTCTACATGATCAATCCTTCCAGATTGGTGTGATTGTGGATTTTTCTCTACAACATATGTAGGAGGTCTCTTCATCAGTTGAGAAGACTGTTGGTTTCCTAAGACAGGTTCTACCTCCTTCCTTGTTTGATTTGCTCTTCTCTTTAGCAGTTTTGGAGGAAGCCATCATTAGTATCGACAGAGGGACTTTTGAATAGGTTTTAGAGATACCAGTCATCATAGATATTCTTTCTCCATCCAGGGGATGCATCTTACAGGTACCCTTGCCTTTGTTTCTTCCAAAGGGGACGAACATCATACAAAGGTCATGGATTAGCTTCTACATTGGAGCATTCTTCACTGATCGACACACTAATTTTAAGGGGGGGGGGACTACCTCGTCTCCTTCTTCTCTTTTTTGGGGGGAACTTTTTCCTCATAGGAGGCTTTTTCCTTCTCCATTTTTTCTTGTATATACATGGATGTATCTCATAATGGGGGTGTCTCGCTTACTCCATCCATCCATGCATCCATATTTATCTTTCTTTTTGGGGGAGGGTTTTTCCCATGAGGTTTTCCCTCTTTCCCCACTTTATGAGAGATTGCATTTTCATTATGTACATGGGTACCTAACATGGCCTAGTAGCCGGGACCCATTATGCATCTTCATCCTAGTTTCATAAGCTTAAGGGAATTCCCCTAAGTTGCACTTAAGGTGGGGTGTTGGTGTAAATAAGTATTTACTTATTACACTTACTTAAGTTTACTTAGGTTTATGCATTATTTATTTATTTTGCATTATTTTATTTGTGAGACACTTAGGAGTTTGTGCACTCTTGCGAGTTGTCTTGATGACATCATAGGGGTCTGCACCTCTTTTAAGCACATGTTGTCTACAACACAAGAATCTTCTACACACATATGACATTTTGTCATTCTTATCCATTCATCTAGAATGTTGGATAAGCTACTTAGTTGTCTTATCTTTTGGTTGTTTCTAGAGATATTCTAGGTGCTTCCTAAGAGGCCTTTATATATAGGCATTCCTAGTGTGTTGAACATCACATTCTGAACAAAGCAATGTATTCGGACATACTTTGATTAATTGATCATATCCATTTTTGGTCTATTGTGTGCTTGTGTTTGAGTTTTTAGTTCTTGGGTGAATTTTTCCCTAAGGAAATTTCTTACAGAAACATCCAACCTTAGGGGAAATGAATGAATTCCAAAAAAAATTGAATGGTTTTTGTAAGTTGGAATGCTTGTGAATGGAAAGGAGAATTTCATATGCTTCCTTAACTAATAAATTACTAGAAGATGAATGGGCCCATTTGATCAGATCTTTTTCATTAAAGAAGAACACATACCTTTTATTCAAGATTAAATTTAGCAAGAGTTGATGATGTGTAGGGATTGACATAATAAAGAAATCCATTCATATTATTATTATTGTGTTTTCTTCTATAACAGCAATATAATTGTGAATTTTTCACTATAAATATTGAAGACAATGTTTACAATGATCCAAAGATCATGTATTGATATTAATGGAGGAAACATTGACCATGAGTCTATCTAGAAGTTTGCATCTTCACCATTATTATTTACCCAAGTGGTATATTTGACAAGAACATCTCTAGATTGAGAAATGAAATTCCACATTGTAGATCCACATGGAAGATTGGAGATAGTGAAGATTCTAGTTCCAGTATTGTTGTCAAGGTATTTAGCTTTCATAATGTGTACCTAAAGAGAATTGGGTTTCACATACATTTTCCATCCTAGTTTTTCTCCAAGTGCTATTTTCATAGGTTGAGATCATGAAGGAAAACTCCACCTATTGTTTCATCTTGCTACATGCACTTCAAAGAAACCAAAGGGAATTTTCTTTTGTTTGTCATATTATCTTTCCAAATGAAAGTGAAAATTATTTTCTCCAATTCCTTAATGATAGAAACTAGTGCCTTTAGTACTAAAATGAAATAATTGGGAATAGTTACCATGCACATTTTCATCTTGAGAAGTTTTCCTGATAATGTCAACCATCTTTCTTTCCATGAGGATATTTTAAGTCAAAGACTATCTAGAATGGACATCTAATAACCTACCTTATTCATGCTTATAAAGAAGGGAACACCCAAGTAAAAATTGTTGGTATCTTTAACTATTATCGTGTATTAGTGTTAAACACTTAATCATTTATAAGGAAGATTCAGATGGTCATCACTGTGACTTAGTTACTCTATATACGTTTAGTCATGTACATAAATAAGTATGTATTGAGCTCTATAGGAGTTGAGCAAGTGTATGGTTATCAATTTTTTCTATACAAGTTGAGCTCAAGATAGATAGATTAGTTCAAAGCATACAATTGTCGAGTTTCACAGTAAAGGCCAAGCACAATATAGACTGAGCAATAGAAATGTCGAGTATCAAAAAATAGTAAAGGTTGGACAATGTAGAGTTTACATAAAAGTCAAAAATGATACAAATTTTGAGGCAAGTCATTTTCAAGTCGACATGGAAGAAACATTTAATTTATCTAGAGGTTGTTACATAGATTATTAGGTGTTTACAACATGGATAATAGATCCCTATGTTTTGTGATAAATGATTCAGATGAAGAGGCAAAATATGGAATTATCTAGAAAACTCTTTACGAAAATCATTAAATAGAGAAGATTTTAATTTAGAATTAGTGTAGTGAAAAAGAGAGTGTATGAAGATGAAAAGTGATGTGAACAATGTGATAAAAAATAAGTGAAAGATCGAGATCAGATTAGAAGTTAGTGGAAGTGTTTTGTTATCTCTTAATAGAGAAAGTGACCTACTCATAGTAGTGAAGGGAAAGAAAATTTTTATCATATAATAAGAGAGGATCAGTTTACAAGGAGAAGACTCAAAATCATCTTACAGAGCATACCGAGAGTCAACTACTAAGTCAACTCTAACCAACTTGAATTAGGGTTAATCTCTTGACAGATTTTTCTTAACAAATCTTTGTAAATATCCTAACAAAGTCCTTACTTTATTGTAAGTGTTAAATCCTCTAACAAGGAGTCTCAAATGATTTTAACAAGGCAGAGCACTCACAGGGTAGATCATATATTATGATCAAATATTTTAACCCTAAGAGGTTAACTTTCTTATTTTCGTAGTGAAGATTTGTGGGTGTCATCCCTACCCCAGTTTTACCTTCACCTTGGAGGGTTTTTGGGTAATAAATATTGTGTTATATGTTTATTTTCATGCATGTGATAGATCAGATTTACATGTTACAACAATTTTATTATTATAAGTTTTGCATGCACAAGATAACTAATGGATGTGTGAATGAATGGTTGAGACGTAAAAGTGCTTAAGATTCAAATTCAGCCCACCCCACTTTCAGTATCTTGTTATCCTATTTATACTTCCATCCATCAATAAAAAATTGGCATCAGAGCTTTGGTTCTCTAAGAGAAGTTTAATTTCTTGGAGATTAGATCTTGGAGATGGAAGGTTTTAAATTGGACAATGTTATGGACAATCAAGTAACTGACATCCAACTCATATTATAAAAACTTGAGAAAACAAGACAAGAGATGAAGAAATTCTTAAAAAGAAGAAAGGAATTGGCTATCCAAAATAAACAATTTTCCTATGAAGAAGTTAAGACTGAAGGATTATTTTAATCAATCTATCTAAATGACAAAGAATCTACACATCTACTTGAAAAGAACAAGCTCTTGAATGAAGAAATAAGAGGAATGAAAAGAGAACATGAAATATAATTAGTAATACTATGAGAAGTAATTGAACAAAAGAAGAAATTTGAAGAAGACAGGACTATGGATGAGGAAGACAAAAAGGTAATGGCTACAAGACTTGAAGAAAGAATATCATATGTGTAGAAGTTCACAAACACTCAATTGGACATGATGAATCAATTGATGCTTGAAAATCAAGAATTGAATCATAATGATGTGGAAATAGAAAATCTCAAATCATAGGACATATTGAAGAATGAACTAAAAACTGACAAAGAATCTATGGAGATATTCAACAAACCAAAAGAAGCAATGAAATACTTTGAAGAACTTAAGAAGTCATATAGCATAGTAATGGATTAGGAAATTCATACACTGAGCAAGGAGAAACATCCAAGAATGGAGAACTAAGGAATGAAAAGTAAAGGACAAACCAACATGCCATCACTATGGAAAACTTGGTCATACTGCAAATATTCATCGAAGCAAACATGGTATGAAAAATCCTAAACCTAAGTTTATTGATTACAATTTTTACTACAAGAAACAAGGACATCAAATAAATGAGTGTAGGTCAAGAATGAGGAATGCATCTACTACATCTAGATTTGAAGGATATTACTATAATTGTCAAAAGTATGGGCATAGAGCATATCAATACAAATCTCAAACAAATCCTTATTGGAAAAATCAAAGGTAGAACTACGCACAGAAAAATACATGTTCCAAATGTCACAAATTTGGACATATAAACAAGAATTGAAAGACTTGAGTGTATTTAGTGAATCAAACAAAAGATAAAGGTAAGGGTAAAGTAGACAGTGAACAAATGAAGAAGGAAATAGATAAAAAATGGAAAAAGAAAGTAGATGGAAATAGTGGAGCAAAAGGATTTCAAGACACCCAATCCAATGGAGAAGGTGATCAAGTCATCTCAAACTAAGCAAGAAAGGTATGTATGGAAATGTATATTCAATTGATATATCAAACATTAGATCCTTACATGAAATGTGCCAAAGTTCATATTTGCATGTATGAAGATGCATAAGAACATATTTATGAAGTGTTTTTGAACATCATTATAATTGTTTATGTTGACTGAGCATTGCAACATGGACCAAGAACTTTAGAAGTGAAATGATACAGACCGAGTGAAATGGTAGAGACCAAGTGATATGGAAGAGACTGAGCTGAAAAGTAAAGACCTAGTTCGAAGGCACCAAATTTGATCGAGATAGTTGGCTTCCACTTGAGTACACAACATTACTGGAGACCTTAAATTGATCAAAAGAAGGTATCTATCAAATTTTGTAGACATTATCTCAACCTTGCTCATAGATTTCAAGAGCACAGAGTGATGTGGAGATTTGAGTGACTAGCAGAAGATTTCAAGAGCAATTTGGATGAGAGGCTTGAAAAGGTGAAGATTTGAAATGTGTTGAGTAATTCAACGAAGAAAGAAGAGACTTCAAACCCTAACAAAGATATGGAAGCTTCATCTACACCTAGAATGAGCCAAGAGGTTAGTAAAATCCAACTGGTGAAGAGTGATACTTGTCCTCCACCAAAGTTTCATGTTATTCCAAAAATTGCAATGAAATGATATTCAATGAGTGTGATATCCTTGATACTGCCCAAAGTTATTATGATCCATGATGTTAGGATTTGTTATATTGTAAGATTAGAGAAGTGGGAGATTATGAGATTAGAGAATCATATGAGAAGTTATGCAATGAAGTAATCTTGAAGGATGAATTTAAAGTTGTTGAGAGGAAAGGGTTAACTCATGCCCTAGAATTTCCAAGAAATTTCAAGATTGAATGGATTAAAATTATGAATTTTTGGTTACAGAATGGACCCATGGAGATCACAAAGAAAATGATTCACAAAGTTACAAGCTACTCAACCCTAGATAAGAATAAAACTATACAATTCCTAAGTCAAGAGGAAATTGAGGAAAACAAAGGTTTCAAGTGGAATGGATTAGGTCTATCCATTACAAACATTTCTAATCCACTAATTGAATTTGATGTAAGGTTATAGCTCACAAATTTTACCAGTCAAGTAGATTGAACAATGTGTCGTGTATGGTAGTGGATCAAGCATGGAAGATAGTGATGAAAGATTATGGGTATGATCTTATCGAGCTTCAAAGATTGGAATTAGTACAGAATCTCTTATCTATCAAAAAAGAAAAGAACTCAATGTGTAAGTTTGGATTCCTCATTATATGTATTTTCTTTTACATACAGAAATATTTTTCCAGTCTTTGTGATATTATTTGGGAATAAAAAAATAGTGACAAGATAGATAAGATGATATATTACTCAATTAGGAACAAACTTGGAGAATGTTATGGATGCTTATTTTGAAGAATTCAAACAAAGAATGAAGATGAGGATGACAATACTAGAGGAATTGGTTACAAGGTATTACGATAGCATATGTTTTATTATACATATAGATAATACATTTGTATAGGCAGCAAAGTTGAAAAAGTATTGGTTACAAAGTTTTGATTATGAAATCAATAGTGATAGAGTGAGTGCAAACATTTTTCCACTATTGAAAGAAGAAATAGGCATAGAGGTTGCATATTTTGGAAGATATGAGGAAGCTAAGGCGGAAATAACTATGAATATCAAGATAGCTTATAAGGAGAAGAAAAGGAAAATAATGATTGAAAACCTAGAAGAAAAACCAGGCACCCTAGCCAAGGAAAAGGAACCATTACATATTATACAAGGTCTTGGAGGGGATGAAGAAAATGATAGTGGTGATGAGGAAGAGTAAGAAGAAGAAGGAGAAAAGGGCAAAGCCCTAGTTTTTTTCACTCCACCAAGTAAGAAGGCTAAAAGAACTAACAAGAAGCTAGTGGTGTTACCCCTCTCTCTTCCACCGCCAAATAAACCAAGAACTAGGATAGATGCTAGTGCCAAGAAAATTGAAAAATGGAGAGTAGTAGAGACTACTAAGCCCAGTGCATCTAAACCAAATAAAAGGAGATTGGTCAGAGGATCACACAAAGGGAGAACGAAGTCTATTGATGAGGTATGTGTAGATCTTAGAAGATCTTCGAGATTATCTAGTTTTAGATTTGTAAAATATGATACATTGGATAATACTGACAAAACCAAAATTGAGAAGGCTTTGGTAGATATGATTGCAAAACATAAGCTAGTTCTAAGTGAAATTGAAAAGAAAATACCCAAGGATTTATATGATAGACTTGAAAGGAGATGGCAGTAGGTAGAAGAAGAAGAGAAAATGATAAGGACTAACACTTTAGTCAGAGTTAAGCCTAGTCTGTCCCAGGAACAACAAGAAACTTTTTGAGGGTTAAAACATAGAATTGCATCACCTTTTTGGATACCAAAACCTATTTTGGTCAAATCTTATTTCTCTATCAAAACTCTTTTTTTTTTTCAAAAACTAACAATACCCTTTTATAGATCTCATATTCAATATCTTCATTATATAAATTATTGAGTGGTTTTATTAGTTATAATATGTTATAATTTGAAAATATTATAAGTCAATATTTTAACATTTCAAAAGATGCTCCCTCAAAAAGGAAAAAAAAAAGGAAATTATATCAAAAAAATTTAAAAATTATATTTATCTCTAAAGGACAGAGTCCTTTTCATGAATATTTAATAATTTTTCAAAAAGGTGTAGATTTGATAGAGAAGTTTTGACAAGAGGGAAAAACTCTTGGATTCTAATAAAGTCACCTTGAAGTACTTATAACAAAGAAAATATACATCAAAAATAATTATTTCTTTTTTTTTCCCTAGCTATATTTTCAAATTAGAACAAAAAAAGATGATTTGCATATACTTGTTTGATGGGAACTATGCCCTATATTTTTTAATGTTAAAAAAGGGAGTTCAATTTTTTTTGTCATTAAAGTTGAACAGTCACATTCTTGTATCCTTTTTCTTTATAAAAGGTTATACAAGTTTGTGCTTTTACCCTTTGGCAAAGTATGGGAACAGATTTGTTCCTAAGTATAGAATGTATTTTAATTTTACAAAACAAAAGGGAATTTGTAGCACAAAAAGTTGAATTTCTTTGGAAAAGCATTTTTGGGTTATCAACCAAGGGAACAAACATAGAGAAAGGAATTGAGACTATGACCATCGAAGATGATCAAAGGAGTGGAGAAAGTCCAGCTGTGATGAGTCTGCACAGTAGCATGTCACTAGTATATGTCGACACCCTTTACACTGTAGAGGTTGAGCAATCAAGGCTCATAGGTATAAAGGCAATAACTGCAATAAAGAGCATAAGTGTAAATAGTCAAACTATTTCAACACCTCACATTGAGAAAAATAAAGAGATAACTAGAACTCAACCAAGTGCAACCATTATTGTCTTGAGCACCGATGTATCAACACAATCAAGTGGTCAAATTCCCTCACCAACTCCCAAAGCAGCGTTGAGTAGTAACACTTCTTCATCAAGTAGAGGAAAAGAAACAAAAGACATCTCAACAAATATTGAAGTGATTGAGATGCAACAACTAGATTTGGCAAATCTCACCTTGGAACAAACAATTTTGTTACAAGAAATTTTGGTGAAAAAGAAAAATAAAGAAGAGCTAAGAAGAGAGTTCAAAAAAAAGTAGGTACTTTATGATGTGAAAAACATTTTTTTTGATGCTTTTGTGATGAAGGGTGCTCCCCATAATACCATAAACACATAATAGAAACAAAGAAACAATGAAACAACAACAATTGCAAGAACAAAATAGGGGCTTCTTATTATCACCACAAATGTGGAATTATAGAATTCATAATTGCAATATGCTAACACACATGGGTGCCCTCATTACAATAATTTACAAGACAAAGCTGTGAACTAACACCCAGAGCTATCCTAGACAATGTTCAGGTCTTTGTTAAATAGGCAATTTTATGCCACCCAAGAAGGTTCTAAACACTCAAACTTAATATCTAGGGCTAAAAAACCCTAATGATACACAAAGTGTCTACCAAATACACCTTTGATATTTATTTTAGAAATTTTTTGTAGTCCAACTTCAGAAGGAAATAACTCTCGAACCATTGCTCAAATTGGCTATTATAACCAATTTTCAGAAGCCTCAACTCTTGATCTACAGGCTTAACACCATGCAAGTGCCCATCCATTGAGTTTTTAGACCTCATCCAGGGCCTCTTAGGCCTTTAGAACTGAGTTTAAAAATTTTTCTTCAAAATTTTCCACCGAAAATCCACAATAACTTCTCTGCTACTTAAGCTAAAGCAAAGAAATTTTTATGGTAGGCTTATAATTTTGAAATGAACCTTCATGTATAAAATCAAAATATTCCTAACATGTATGAAAAATGTACTAAAAATAGTAAGCTCCCAAAAATAGTAACCCCCTATCTACTAGTCCTGATTAAAATAGAAAAGGTTGGATATAAAAATATTTTTGGGTGATGCAAGATTGCCCTCACACCTAGGATGCTCCTACATTAGACACCTGGGGAAATTTAAGAAGTGAGTTTGTCACATCTTAAGTGTTTAGAGGAAAACCAATATGGTTAACCTCCTCCCTTTCTAGCCATGATGAATCCTCTATTGGCCTCCCTTTTCATTTGACTAGGAATTCTTCATAAGTTATGTTCCTTGTACTTTTGCCAACATGATTGTCCAGAATCTCCTCAATCTCCTTTGTAGCCGAACTAGCTGCTGGAATACTCCATTGTGCTTTTGCAACTTCATCTCCATTACCTCCTTCATAATACCCTATCAAATGTGAAATATTAAATACTGGTGATTATTCAATTCAGCACATAACTCCACTTCATAGGCATTTCTAGAATCATGCCTTTTCACTATTTTGCATAGTCCAAACTTCTTCATCTTCAACTTATTATATGTACCCACTAGAAAATGCTCCTTTATCAAATTAACCATGATTTCATCGCCAATTTGAAATTCCTTATACCTCCTTTTCACATCTGCCTTAGATTTATACTACATATTCATCTTTATAATGTGTTTCCTCACCTTCTCATGGATGTTCTTCAAATGATCTACAAAATCTTCTACTTTAGCACTACTTATTTCTCCTTTATCCAATTGTCACAATTCAGAAGTATTTTTGGCACTAATCCCATATAAAATCTCTAGTGGTGATTTACCTATACTCCTATTGACATAACTATTATATACAAATTCTTCTTGTGGTAAAATCAGATCTCATCCTTTTGGTTTATCTCCAACCAAGCATCACAGCAAGTTTCCCAAACTATAATTCACAACTTTTGTCTTTCCATTGATCTTTGGATGAACTGATGAATTGAACTTCAAATTTTTCTTCAATTTCTCCCATAATGTACACCAGAAATACCCAATAAATTTGGTATCTCAATCTGAAACTATACTCTTTGGAAGACCATGTAGTCTTGCCACTTCTCTGATTAACATGTCTACTACATGAACAATATCGCTAGTCTTCTTACAAGGAATGAAATGTGCCATCTTTAAAAACTTATCAACCACCACAAAAACACAACCATGCCCTTGCTCAGTCCTTGGTAATCCAAGAACAAAATTCATGTTGAGATCGTCCCAAAGCTTCTCTGGTACAAGTAATGGATGATACAACCCCATTTTATGCTTCACTCCCTTTTCCATCTAACAAACTTCTTCACATCTTGTTGCAACTATGGCTAGTAATAATTCTTAGCAACTAAAGCTATGGTTTTATCTCTACCAAAGTGTCCATCCAATCCTCCACTATGCTTCTCCTTGATGAGATTCTCTCTCATTAAATTTTTTGGAATACACAATTGGCTTCCTTTGAACAACATACAATAATGGATCATGAAATCCAACCACTTTGTCATGTCAAGTGTAACAGGCTTTATACAAACCTTCCACTCTTTACCAAAACTAGGATAATTTGGATAAAAATTCTTGAGTTCCTTGAACCCAAACACCTCAATCTATATCTTTATAAGAAAAATTTATCTTCTGCTAAGCACATTTGCAACTCTATTTGACTTCCCACTCCTGTGTTTCAAAATATATATATAACTCTGCAAAAACTCAACCCACTTCAAATGCCTTTGGTTTAATTTTTCTTGACTATTCAAATATTGTAAAGATTGACGATCAATATACAAAACAAACTCCTTAGAAAGAAAATAGTGTTAGAATATATAGTCCACTGATATAACTAAGAAGGTGGGGGGGGGCAGGTGGATTGTACACACAAGATGATGTACTAATATAAATGTTCCTTGTTAGAGGATAGACCCTGTTCGGAGTCTGTTACAACATTTAGTACATATGAGTCCCTATTAGGAGACTTTTAATCCATGTTAGCAGTTGTGGAAGAAAGATAGACCCACTGACCAAATAGCTTTGAGGTTAAGACCAACGAATCCACTATCCAAATGATCTCTGTTTATTCCTTACATAATAATAGAACTGAATTGTACTTGCTTCCTCTATCTTTGTCTTGTCAACTAGACTTTTTCTCCATCAAATCTTGTAACTAGATCTCATAATTCACATCTAATAATCCCTTGGATTTCTTACTCACATTCAGTAAGCATTCTACTTCTTTTTGCACTCTGCACTTCACAATGATCACACTTGATTCTCTGATCCAAGATACTTTACAAATAAAGAAAATAACTTCCCTTTATACCATATCTTCATAATAATTCCTTGAGTCAGCCTTGAGGCTTTCCCAATTAATTATAATAAGATAATTAAGTAATTACAATTACAATAGCATTGTTGACTCATAGTCTATACAAAATTTCACATATGCAATACCAAGGCCTACACACTTGTTGACATCATCACATGATTGTACTCTATCACTGGGTGATTTTGCACTTCTTCATTACATCTTAGATGTAAGATAGCAGTCAACCATAAGAATATTGTTCTTCAATACTCTATTTTTGTACTGCTCTTAGTAAATCAGGTATAAATGCCATACACCATCAACTTAGACTTTTTGGACTAAACCATGTCATCAGGACATAGTCTAGAACATATACTCAACTACGCATCACCAAATGATCAAATCATTATTCATACCAATAAGATCTCTGACTATTGTTCTCCCAGTATTTACAGAAACCATGCTATGTTGACATCAATGAAAAACACAATCATGAATGCAACATATAAATACTCTCCAATGCTTAGGATACTCCTCCAATGTAGTATCATCAGCATTCATGCTAACAATCTCCCCCTTTGGAATTGATGGCAACATAGATGAAAAAAATCTAAGTTCCAAGAATATGAAATTGTACTCTGTTATTGTTGGCATCTCAAATCCTCTTCATCAATCCAAAATCCTCTTCATATTGGAACTGGCATTAGTTGTTCATAGGCTAAAAAATCTCAACAAAATAGATGCAAATCCTCTTTCTCGATAGACATCAATTGTTCACTTCACACTAAAAAATCACAATACGTTAGATGCATACTCTTTACTTCTTTTACATGAATCTTTCTAAACCTCCCTAAAGAGATATATCTCCCTCATACATACTTATGATTCCTTCTCTCCCATAGCGTAGGAAATTTTTTCATGAAAATTCTCACCCCCATTGAAATCAATGTCAAAGGTCTCGAAACAAATACAAAATACCAATTGTTAGAAGAGGCTACAACTAATTCTTCAACTCTTCAATCACCTCAAGTGTCCAAATCCACTATTCAATACAAAATACCAAATACCAAGAGTCCTCAATGATTCAATACATACCAGATACCCCCCATACAGAAAGCATCAATATTCAACATTCAGTCCAATTTAACCATAGTACTCTATACCACTTGACTGATGCACTCTTTGCATCATCTACTCTAAAGTAGGTAGGGGCATAACCCCAAGTGTACCTCTTAGGTACTCAAAAATATCTTTAGGCAAAGACTTCCTAAATATATCAGCAATATGATCTTTAGTGCTTACATACTCCAATTTGATCTCCCTTTTTGCTACCTTCTCTCTCAAAAAATGATACTTGATAGATATATGGTTCATCTTAGAATGCAATATAGGATTCTTAGACATACTCATTGTACTTATTTTATCATAGTAAATGATAACATGTTTTGTAAAATCAATCCCAATATCCTTCAACATTTGCTTCATCCACATAACTTGATTACACTTATTTGTTGCTACAACATATTTTGCTTCCGATATACTCTGTGAAATACAATCTTGTTTCTTCCTCAGCCAAGAAATTAATCTTACTCCAAGAAAGAATGCTCCACCACTAGTGCTCTTTCTGTCATCCATACTACCTGCTCAATCTGCCATACCAAATCTCATAATTAGATGTTCCTTCAAATATCTGAATATTCTCTTTACTATTGCATAATGATACTCTTTAGGATCAGCTTTAATCTAGCTACAATCCCAATCGTATTTTCTATATTTGGTCTAGTGTGAGTTAGATATTGCAATCCTCCAATCATAGATCTATACTTGTTTTTCTCAACTGTAGGTGTCTCATCTTTTCTAGATAACTTATGACTAGTTATCATAGGTGTACCAACAAGTTTGCAAATATCTTATCTAAATCTTTTCAACAAGTCTTTCAGATACTTGGCTTGTGAAATGAATATCCCATCATTGTTCAGCACAATCTACAATCCTAGAAAGAAATTCATCTCTCCTATCATGCTCATTTCAAACTCTTTATTCATCTCTTTAGTAAACTTATCACTTTCTTTATCATTTCCTCCAAATATTATGTCATCCAAAATATTACAATGATAAATAAATAATTATCAACTTCTCTCAAATACAAATTACCATCTATTATACTTTTAACAAATCCAAGCTTTGGCAAATACCTATCCAACCTTGCATACTAGGTTCTAGGTGCTTGTTTCAGACCATACAATGATTTCTTCAATCTACACACCATCTCTTTTTTTAGTTAGAGGAAATCCAATAGGCTTCTCAATGTAGACTTCTTCTTCAAGTTCTCCATTTAGAAAAGCTAACTTGACATCCATCTGATAAACCATGAAATTCTTACTAATTGCATAAGCCAAGAACATCCTTACTACTTCCATTCTAGCTGTAGGTACATATTTTTCCTCATAATCTATTCCTTCTTGCTACGAGTAACCTCTGCAAACAAGTTTGGCCTTGTTTCTCACAACTTCTCCTTGTTCATTCATCTTATTCTTGAATACCCACTTCGTTCCTATCACATTCTTGTCTTTAGGTCCAAGAACTAACTCCCATGTCTCATTCTTCTCAATCTAATCCAATTCTTCTTTCATTTCTTTAATCTAATGATCATCCATACAAGCTTGATCTGCACTTTTAGGTTTCTATTGAGAAATTAAACACAATTCATCATTCACTATGTTCCTTGTCATCACACCTTTAACTTTTCTCCCAATTATCAACTCTGGAGGGTGATTCTTATTCATAATTCTATTGGAGGTAGGAGTTGACATCTCAACTCTTATCTCATCTCTAGGTTCAGACCTCTACTCTTCTCTATGCTCAACAAATAGAAAAGCATTTTGCAAGTCATTATTAGTCTCAAAGAAAACTTCTACATTTTCATGGTTAGCCTCTGAATCAAAAATAGTTACCAAAGCTATCTCTTCTACTACTTACTCTTTCTTAACCAATTTAGGCTTATTATATTTATCATCATAGTAATTCAAGAATCTTTCCACACTTTCTTTAAATTCTTCATCTTCATTAGAAAGTGAATTCTTTCTAGACTTTCTGACTCTCTTAGGACATCTAGATGAAAAATGACCAAACTCTTTACATGTCCAACAAAAAAAACTCCATACCTTCTTTCTCCCTTTTCATAAGTAGATCAATACCTTCCTTGATCTTTACATCTTCTTCAAATTTGGATCTGTCTTTTCTTGTTCTTCTATCCAAAAACTCAATGCTCAATTCTTTACACAATTCTGATCTCTCACCAAGAAGTTGTTGGAATTACAATAGGAAAAGTAAACTTTTGAGAAGGGGGGTGAATTAGTTTAACCTTGGACCCATAAAAATTTCACCATACATCCATGTCATGTATTCAATGAGTAAACTGAACTAACATGTAAAGCATATACATCTAAATCATGAAAAAATGTAAGCATTCACACATATAACACTAGATATGATTACCCAGAAACCCTCCAAGTGAGAAGGTAAAATTGGAGTGGGGATGACACCCAAAAATCTTCACTACCACTATAATAAAGTGAATCCAATGAAGGTTGGAATTTTTTGACCATGAAACATGATCTACCCTATGAAATATCTACCCTGTTAAAGCCTTACAAAGACTGTTAGGTCTCACCTTGTTAGAGGATTTCAATACCCTGTTAGAAGTGTGTCTTGTTAGAGGACTTAAACTTACAACTAAGCACCCTATTAAAAGATTTTATATAGTCTATTAGGACTACTTTGTTAAGAGATTTGACTGAAATCACCTGTTAAAATGTCTTAGCATAGATCCTATGGTTGGTACTTGCTTGTCTGATAACAGATTACCTATAGACAATATCTTCTTGATCCTTCTCAATCAGATGTCTTAATGTTGTATCCTTTACTCTATCCTCTATTCTTCTCTAACTAATTCTATAATTCACTATTTCTTCATAACTTCTAAGTCACCATGAATTCTCTACATGCAAACTATTTTCTTCACTCCTTCAATTCTCATCCATTCATCCGTAAAGATTTTAGGGCTTCATCCTCCTTAAGAATACTTTTGTGGCATAGGGTTAGGTATGATTTTATGACTGAGGTTCATCCATTTTGCCACTTAATCCTTCCCATTTTTTGATTGTTTGCATGTAATTGCATAGGGAATCCAACTAGAGATTCTTCCTTATCTCCAAAATATTGAAATAAAATCTTAAGTCGGCTCAAAAATGATTTACATAGTTGTTTGTGCCATTATAAACAAATATGTCAAAACTATCTTATTCGGCATATGAAGTCTCTAATGCTCAGCATGCACTGATCTTTATACTGTGACTCAACACCTACATTACTCAACATCCATTTTTTACTCAGCTCCTGAGTCACTCAGCATGGTCTATCTACTTGGCACATGAGTGACTCAAAACTTATTGTAACTCAGCATGGTCTAATATTTACATGTTGTGCTCAGCATGTATTACTAGTTTGGCATGAACTAAGTAAATGACTTAAGTGTGTTGACACTCACTTGTCAAAACCAATCTGAGATCAACAATCTCTCCCTTTGACATGAGTGTTAAAAACATTTGAATATACATTATCATCCTTGATCTCTTGAGCATAACATATCCATGACTCAGCTTATATACAAAACTTCAAAATTTCAAAATTTTGCAATAACTTGTATACCTTAAAATTTGATAACTCCCCTTGAGTTAATATGTATGTTTTGTAACCAAAATTCTATGCTCCTTCCTAAGTAAATGTGTCTATGCTGATACACTTTGACTTCAATGCTCTATTTTCCTTCATGATTTACCTTAGCTAATATCTTCATAACTCTACTACTATGCTCCACCTTTTTTATTCTCTCTTACTCTCCCCCTTTTGTTATACTTCCTCATATTATGTTTCTCCCTTTATTTTATTCTCCACCTTTTTGACACTTATGTCAAATAGGCTATACACTTATTGCGTGTTTGTCTAAAAAATATTTATGGACATACATTATGATCTTGAGGGATGCATCCAAGTTATCACATGCAACATCCAATGACTTAATTTGGATTGCAAGCTTGGTAGCAACGTGGACTAGACCATCTAGAGTAGAAAGATTGGGATCTTTCTTCAGTAGAGCTTCAACATAACCTAGCTCCTTGTGTATTATTTCCATATGTGGGGTGAGAGTTTCTTGTATGATTGTCAATTTGGCTCTTATGTTAGCCTCATCAGTTGTCAATACAACTAACTAACTCTGTGATGGAAGCAGTGTCCTAAAATTCTTCTCAGTCTGAGCTAGACTTGATGGTAATCTTGCACCTGATGTAGATATTTAGCTTTTGAGACTCAAAATGTGACTTTTGTTCTATTGGGTGAAGAGTGTAGGATTACATAGTTTTGTGTACAATGAGAATATATTCTCAAGTACCTTCTTCACATTCTCAACCTTAATTTCCAATGCAACTTGTGTAAGTGCTATGTCACTAGATATTTTCCCATTCACCTTATTTTGGAACTTCTTTTCTAACCATTCTAATAGTTTTACATTATTGACCTTCTCCACTATTTCTATTAGTTTTTGCATGAGTGGCTTGGTCTCTTCAGGAGTTGGTAGATTAAATGCATCTAGAAAGATGTCCTTAATATCTTGAAGTGCTTGCTTTTGCCTATGTTCTCTCCTAAGCATTTCTTGTTGCTTTTTCCTTTCTAAGGCCTACTACAATATGCCTATTTTTTCTAGTGTCATAGTATCATAATCATACTTAGGTATAATGATTTCTTCATCAAGAGTGATATCTCCATAGTGAATTAGTTTTTCAACTTTTGATGAGCTTGGGCTTAGCACTGATATTTGTAATGGAGTAGCATCTATGCTTTACTTCTAAAGAGTTTGTGTAGAAGGAGTGCTAGATGTTGGTAAATCCACCAGTTCTTCGATGGCAACTTGTTCCTTCACCTTCGAATTTAGCTCACTCTCTTTAGGCTTGCCGTAGTCTATCTTTATGACTTGATTTGCACCTTGTCCTTGTGTTGTAGGTGTAGATGAGTCTATCTGACCTATTTCTTTTTTATCTACGATGGTGTCTTTCTCTTCTATTGTTGTCTTCTCAGTTGTATCAATTTTAACAATTCTATCAACCTTAGTAGATGTAGTTTCTATATTTGCAACTAAAGGTTGTACATGAGTAACTAAAGGGATGATAGAAGGTGGTTCTTGTGGATTCAACTTTTCCCTTGTAATATCAATTACTGCCTTCTGTAGTTCATCTACACTAACCAAAATAGGATTGCCACTAAGTTTGGCCTACAATGAAGATTGATCTAAGATTTTCTTAAAATCTTCTATAGTGAGAGGATTGGTGTTTTGATCTAATGGATCAAAGACATCCTTGATAGTTATTATTTTAGAAGTCTTGGTTGTGTCATGGGGAGGACTATCACTCGGTAATTGTGTGTCATGCATACTCTATTTTTCTTGTTTCTTAGGCTCAACTATTGCCTTGTCACCTTCTTTCACTTTTGTCTCTCCTCCAATTGTCTTATCTTTGTCATCATCTTCCTTATCATCATCTCTAACCTCTAAAGGGTTAGTTTCACTTTTCTTCACTGTGGTTAACCCATAAATGAGTTTCCATATTTGTGTTAATTGCTTAACAACATCCTCAATATTATTTTGGAGAATGCTAAAGGCCTTGTATTTAGGTGTGAACCTAACTGCAAATTTCTTTATAGCCTTAGCAATTTGTCCCTTAGTCAACTCAAGCATTACTTGGACTAGTGTGGTCTCCCTAATTTGTCTTTCCAAATTTAGAAAATAATGCCATTTTTTCTCAACTATGTCATATAGACTCTTAGGTATAGAGTTGACAAATTCTAATGGTGTTGTCTTGAACTTTGACATCATGGCATATAGAGCCTCTTCCACTTGATTTTTCTCCACTTTACCCAATTTATCAAATCAACATGACTAAAACCTAATAGATCTACATTGTTCTTAACATTTTCACATAAATTCTCAAGATTTGAGAGAGGATTGTGGCTCACCACCTTGAGTTGGCTATTGTCATTTGAATTTGTCTTCTCTTCATCAAAATCTGGCTATCCCACATACTTCCTTCTCTATCTTTTCTACTCTTAACCTCCTTGCTCTATTTTCTTTGTCTTTTCTTTAGCCTTTTGTGTTGTAGTGCATGAGTTGGCTCTAGTTGTAGGTGTACTGGTCTTTGGCTGACTTGGTTTGACAAGTTTCTTTGTCCTTTCCATGGGTTGTTCCTTTGCCTTACTTTTCTTTTTCTCGGCAAGAGTAGGTACTTCCTCATCTTCTTCTCCCTCGACACCTTCAGTCTCCTCCTATTCTTTATCTTTTCACATTCCCTAGTGCTAGAGGTTCTTGATCTTGTGTTCCTTCTTCCTCTTCATCCTCTTCTTCTTCTTCCTCTTCATCCTCGGCATCCTCTCCAAATTTTGCTTTCAACTTATTTACCAACTTGTCCTTCTTCTCAATAATTGATGCAATTTTAGTTCCATGGTAATCTTGGACTTTTCCACTTCATAGTTCCAAAAAAATTCGTAGTTTTGTCTACTTCCCCTGCTAGTAGAGTTTTTATAGCTACTAAGGCTTCATCTACATTTACCTCATATCCTAAGGGTCTCAACCATCTTACCCTTGGTGTGGCAGCTTGTACAAATGTGTATTCAGCATCAACAAGAAAACATACATCATTATAATGTTTCTCAACCAAAGAATCTGGTATTCTTAGCCTCTCCTTCCTAAACTTCTTGAAATCTTCGATGTAACTAGCCTTTAAGGATTCAAAGTTTTCTCCTAGCTACTCAATGTACTCACCAATCTGTACTGCAACTAATCTATTAGTCTTCCATCCCATAGTACCAAATGATGGGAATGTGTTCTATACATAAAATAATATACAAATCAATATAGATCTACAAATCAATATAGAACCAAACTTGCATTGTGCAATCTTGGTTTTCTTGATTTCTTCAAGGTTTTCCATCAGTTGTTGCAATTGAAATTCTACTAGATCATATGTATGATCTTTCTTAATAATCTTATAACCAACATCTAAAGCTATGCAGGGTACATTATTCAATCTATTGGATTGATAGAACTTATGTGCTATTACCCTTATAGCAAAGTTAATAAGAGGATCAATGATTGTGTCTATAGTCATACCTCTTTTATTCCAGACTGCCCTAGTATTCTTCTCAATCATTTCCTTGGAATCACTTCTTAACATCTTAGGTTGATCTAGGGTTGGGTAGCTAGTAACCCTATGAATTATTCTCTTAGTAATCTTGATAGGTCCACTCTCTAGCCATAAGGAACCGTCAGAATTTGGCTCAGCATTATTCATATCCACTCTATCTTAAATGCATTTGGAAAATGTAGAGCTTGTATTAAACACTTTTTCTCAACAATTTTGTACTCTTCTTTCAAAACACCATTTTTACACAACCTGTTGTATGCACATTTGATTTCCATGTCACCAATGCTTCCTATCTTGCAATTATAACATTTTCTCACATCTTGTACCATTATTACATTTGGAGAGATCATAGACAATGCACAAGAAGGGTCTTGTTTATATGTGATGTCAACAATGGCTTTAAACACGAGTTGCTTAACTTCATTACTAACTAACTAAACATTTTAAACTTCCTTCCTTTCAACATTTTCTAAACTTGATGCCATAGTGTCAAACTAGGGTTTATGAAAATTAAAATTATGTAGCTCGACTCTTTATAAATACCTTAGGAAATCTAATGAACTCGTGTGAGATCGCTATTACAATCTCTTGCAACTACTTTGAATGGATTTCAAAATTACCTTTTTCTTTACTCACTCTTTCTCTAATTTGAAATGAATAAAAATGAGCTAAAATTGATCAAATACCCTTTGAAAACCTTGCATTTAATGTTGAGTGCTTACATAGTTGTAAGCTCAGAATCCACCAATTTTAGGTTTACTTGACATCTATTGACATTTCCATCGCTCAGTAACTACTACAAGCTTGGCATCAACTACCTAGTTTGATAACTCAATATCTTCTAGCATTCCACTTGGCATATATAGGAAACCTTTCATACTCAACAACAATATGAAAAACTTAAAGATTTATCTTGAATTTTTAACAACATCTTGCATCTTTATTCATGCTAATGTAATCTTTTTAGTACTATCTTATTTTGGAATTGATGTATGATATAGCCTATAGATATCAGTCCCACATACCTCTTGTTTGCCTAGTTTGATGAGGTGTGATCACCTAACCCATTAGGTAAAGTGATCCCTTCTCAATTTGATGTGTTGCAAATATCCTTTCTCTTCCATGTCTTGTTCATCTCATCTCTAATGTGTTCAACATCTACCTTGCCTTTACCTTTATCAAATTCACAACTTGGTGCCTTTGACCTATTTGGACAATACTTACTAATATGACCAGTCTTCAAATAGCTAAAACATGTAGTTTGACTTAACCACCTTGGGTAGTTACCTATGAAGAGTGTCATAATACAATTCTTGGGAACATGTCCATATTCTTTACAATAATGATAGCTTTATCTTATATTATAATCCCAATTATAGGAGTTATAGTTGTTCCTTACCTTTGCCTATTTGATGACCACATGGATTTGGACCTGCATTCAAAAGTTTTATCTCCACACTTTTGACAATTGTAGCAATATACTTCAAATATTTGTGTATGCATGATCTTGGTTCTGCATTCATGTGCTTGATGACCTTGATTGTTGCACTTATGACAACGAATCATGTTCTTAGGCTTGACGTTCTAATTTGTAGTTTATCTCCTGCACATATTAGTAGTATGTCCTTTCTTACAACAGTTATGACAAGTAGGTTTAGAGTTCTTACCTTTGTTGTTTTTTTCTTCTGCACTTTTGGATGATTCTCCTTCTTCAGTGCTTGTGTAGCCTAGTCCAGATGTATCATTCTTGGATCTAGGGGATCTCAATAATTTCTCAAAGTATTTGATGGCTTCATTTGGTTTTTTAAAACTTTTAGCAAATTCCTTTTCTCTCTTTAGGTCACTTTGCAATTGTTCATTCCTCAACTTTAATGTAGTTATCTCAATGTCCCTGACATTCAATTCATAGTTGGTATTTATTATTTGGCCTAGAGTATCCAATTGCATTTTGGAAATCTTGGTTAGCTCTATTGACTTCTCTTCGAGTTTTTTGGCCTGAATTCTTTTTTCTTCTTCAATCATGGCTTTATCTTCCATAGCTTTCTTCTTTTGTTTAGTTACCTCACATAGCATTATAGCTTGTGATTCCTACTCTAACTTGAGATTTCTAGTTTCCTTAGCTTGTAGTCTATTCTTTTCCATTAGATTTGCAACTGATGCATCAAATTCATTAGAATATCCATTTGCAAATAGCTTAGTAGTGTCTATCACTTTGTATTGCGTATCATTCTCCGCAATAGCAATTTCTTTCCTTCTTTTCAATGAATTATTTAGGTTTTCTCTTGCTTGATTCATTTGATGTAGTATGAGATGTATTTCAATCTCTTGGTTCTCAATAGTCTTTCCCAACTTGTAGACTTCCACTTCAAGATCTTTCCTCAAAGTTTCAAATCTTTTCTTTCAAAGAACAAGGCTCTAATAACAATTGTTGGAATTACAATAGGAAATGTAAACTTCTAAGAGGGGGGGGGTGAATCAGTAGTTTAACCTTGGAACCGCAAAACTTTCACCACACATCCATCTCATGCATTCAATGAGTAAACTAAAATAACATGCAAAACATATACATCTAAATCATAAAAACATGTAAGCATTCACACATATAACACCAGATATGATTACCTAGAAACCCTCCAAGTAAGAAGGTAAAACTAGGGTGGGGATGATGCCCACAAATCTTCACTACTACTATAATAAAGTGTATCCAATGAAGGTTACAGTGTTTTGACCATGAAACATGATCTACCTTGTGAAAGGTCTGTTGTGTTAAAGGCTTACAAAGACTATTAGGTTGTACCTTGTTAGAGGATTTCAACACCCTGTTAGAAGTGTTCCTTGTTAGAGGATTTCAACTTACAACTAAGAAAGCACTGGATTAAAGGATTTCATACAATCTGTTAGGACTACTCTATTAAGAGATTTGACAGAAATCACCTATTAAAATGTCTTAGTATAGATCCTACGATTGGAACTTTCTTTCCTGATAACTGATCACCTCTAAATAGTGTCTTCTTGATCCTTCTCGATTAGATGTCTCAATGATGTATCCTTTACTCCATCCTTTGTTCTTCTCTAACTGATTCTACAATTTACTCTTTCTTCATAACTTCTAAGTCACCATGAATGATTTGCATGCAAACTATCTTCTTCGCTCCTTCAATTCTCATCCATTCATCTATAAAGAGATTAGGGCTTCATCCTCCTTAAGAAGGCTTTTGGTGGCTTAGGGTTAGGTATGAATCTACAAATGAGATTCATCCATTTTGCCACTTAATCCTTCCCATTTTTTGATTGGTTGCATGTACTTGCATAGGGAATCCAACTAGAGATTCATCCTTATCTTCAAAATATCAAAATAAAATCTTAAGTCAGCTCAAAAATGGTTTACATAACTATTTGTGCCATTACAAAAAAAAATGTCAAAATTGTCTTACTCGGCATATGAAGTCTCTGATGCTTGGCATGCACTAATCTTTATACTGTGACTCAACATCTACATTACTCGGCATCTTCTATTTACTTGGCTCCCACATCACTCAACATGGTTTATTTGCTTGACACTTGAGTGACTCAACATCTATTGCAACTCAACATGGTCCAATATTTACATGTTGTGCTCGACATGTATTACTAGTTTGGCATGACCTAAGTAAATGACTTAAGTGTGTTGACACTCACTTGTCAAAACCAATCTAAGATCAATAGAAGCTCCATCTTCTAGGTGTCAAAATTTCCTCCATCTGACTTAGGACTATCCTTTCTAAAATAGCTCACCACTAATCTCCCAAAGTTGTTAAGCTTATCCTTCAAGGACCTGAAGCTCTAATACCTATTGTTAGAATATATAGTCCACTGATATAACTGAGAGGTGGGAGGGGTGAATCAGTTATCCAACTATTATCATAAACATCAACCTTAAGCATACTTAACCATATGAGTAATATAAACTAAAACCACAACAAGATACTCATACACAATTAACACCAGATATGTTAACTAGGGAAACCCTTGATTAGAGGGAAAACCTCAGTGAGGATGGTATCCACGAGATGATGTGCTAATATAAATATTCCTTGTTAGAAGATAGACCCTGTTAGGAGTATGTTACAACATTCAGTACATATGAGTCCCTGTTAGGAGACTTTGAATCCCTATTAAGAGATTCCAACCCTATTAGGATTTGTGCCAAACCTGTTAGGAGTTGTGGAAGATAGCTAGACCCACTGCCCAAATAGCTTCAAGGTGAAGACCAATGAACCCACTATCCACATGTGATAATAGGGATTGTGCACATGTTGATTTCATCACATGAATGTCCTCTGTCACTATGTGACTGTGCACTTCTTCATTATATCTAAGATGTAAGATAGCAATCAAATATCAAGAAATTGGTCTTCAATACTTTGTTTCTATACTACTCTCAGTAAATCAGGTATAATTGTCACACTCCATCGACTTACATTCTGCCCACTTAACCATGTCATTAGGACATAGTTTGGAATATGTCCTCAACTGCATATCACTAGACAATCAAACCATTGTCTCTACCAATAAGGTCTTTGGCTACTATTCTTCTAGTATTTAAAAAAACCATGCTATGTTGACATCAATGAAAAACACAATCATGAATGCAACATATCAAAAATCTCTAATGCTTAGGATACTCCACCAATGTAGTATCGTCAGCATTCATTCTAACAGACAATGTCTCTACTTCTTAAATGCGTAGACTATAGCATAAAATTCCTGACCATAAATAAAATATTTTATTTTTGTATCATTCAATTTCTCACTAAGATAAGCAACAAGTCTACCTTCTTTGCTCAAAATAGCTCTTATTGTAGTACCACTACTATCATAGTCTACTTGAAATACCTTGTTAAAATCTGGAACTGCTAAAATAGGTTGCTCAATAACTTTCTATTTCAACATATTAAAACACTTATCTCCTCCTATAGTCCACTTAAATTTTTTCCTATCCCCTCTTTTTTTTTTTAGTCAAGGGTCCACAAATACTGCTAAAACCTCTTATGAACTTTCTATAAAAACTAGCCAATCCATGTAAAGATCTTACCTCTATAGCACTCTTTGGAGTAGGCCATTCAAGGATAGCCTTCACTTTCTCTAGGTCCATTTTCAGACCTTCTGCTAAGACTACAAATCTCAGGTATACCAACTCCTTTAAAAAACTACACTTCTTTAGGTTTATCAACAACTCATCTTCCCTCAACTTATAAAAATCCTTTCGGATATGTATCAAATGCTCCTCCAATGTCTTACTAAAGATTAAAATATCATCTAGGTAAATAATGACAAACTTACCTAGAAAATCCTTCAGTACCTCATTCATGAGTCGCATGAAAGTGCTTGGTGCAATGGTATAGCCCAAAAGGCATGACTAACCACTTGTACAGTCCTTCCCTTTTCTTGAAAGTATTCTTCCACTCATCACCTTCTCTGATGCAAATCTGATGGTATCCACTCTTTAGATCTATCTTTGTAAAATACACAACTCCACTCAAATAGTCCATAACATCATCCATCCTTGGCAATGGAAATATGTACTTAATTTTGATCTTTTTAATAGCATGAGAAACTATGCATATCCTCCATTCTCCATCCTTTGGTGCTAATATTGTTGGTATAGTACATGGACTCAAACTCTCTTAAATCAACCCCTTCTACAACAACTCATAAACTTGTCTATTCAACTCTTCAATTTTTGTTGGTGTCATTCTATGTAGTGTCTTGTTTGGAAAACTAGCTCTTGGAATCAAATTCATCTAGTGACTAATCTTCCTTACTGGCAGTAATCCATCAAGTACATTATCTGACATAATATCAAAAAACTCTCCCAACACATCTACAACTTCTGCAGGTACTTCCTCTACTTCTTCTTTACCATCTTTTGGAATTGCAACAAAACACATGCTCATGCTTCATACCTTTCAGAAACCCATTTCCATCAATGAAATATTTCTTGGTAGCTCTACATACCTTTTCTTATTTCTCCTTCAATGACTTCAACTTATTTTTTGCTCCATCCTTGGTTAGAGTGTAGGTATTTTCTCACCCATCATGTACAACATGCCTATCAAACTACCACGACCTACCCAACAACATATGACATATGTCTGTAGGTATGATATCACGTAGTACCTCATCTTGGTAGCTTCTAACTTTGAACCTAGGCAATATGGTATGAATTCAAGTGTTTATGCCTCTTCATCTTCAACTTTGTGACCATATTTTCTAACACTAGATTGTCAGTGCTTCCACCATCAATGATCACATCACAACACTTATCTTCACATTTGCACTTGGTACAAAACAAACTCCTCCATTGATCAAGTTCATTCTCACCACCAAATAGGACTCTTTTGTTAACTAGGACTTCTCCTCTTTTAACATCTTAAAAATGTGATAATCTAGCATCTTTATCAACGTGTGCAACTCTAGCCTAGCTTTTAGTTCTTCAATCTATCCTTCCTTTGTGCAAAGAACATTCAAATCCTCTATGCCCTTCTTCTCTATAGTGAAAGCATTTTTCACAGAAACCTCCTCTTCAAAATCCTTGTCCTCTACCTCTTCCTCTCTAATCTCTATTATTCTAATCATGAAAATGATTGGAATTACTTCTCCTCTAGTTTTGACTGCAACGTCCATCCTCATCCTTGTTCTTTTGATCATCATTTCAGCCACCATAAGAACGTCTGCCAAATCTTCCACCATGACCTCTTCTAATATTCTTGTTTTCAAACTTCTCACTCAATTTCTCCTCAACTCTTAGGGAAAACTATTATGCCTCCTCAATACTGATCATTCAAACCAGACTCATCTCCTCTTGAATGCTTGGCCTTAACCCATTAAGATAACTATTCACTTTCTCCTTCTTAGCTTTTGCATGGTCAATTCTAAGTAGAACTTGGTAGAACTCTTCAGTATACTCTTGAATATATTTTCCCATAGGTTTCAACCCTTGCATTTTCTTGAACAAATCAAGCTCATAATCCACAGTGATGAATTTTTTCTTTAGTTTTGCTATCACCTAATCACATCTAGTGATTTTTGTGTTGTGGAGCCGAATCTAACTCAGAGGTTTATTCAGCATGGTTTTCTCTCCACCTTATTTCTATAGGGGTTTGAGAGTAGCACCCCCAAGATAAGGTCAAGGGGTAGCACCCTCGAAGCCAAAAATGCCCTTACATTGTAAAAAGCATCAGTTGCTATTTTCCCTATTGGATGACTTATGCTAGCCCTAATTTTGTAAGCAGCAAAAGCTTGTATAAAAAGGTTTAGGGTTAGGGATTTCATAATGTAATGGTGATAGTCTAGCTTCTTGTGATGGTATTGAGCTATAAGGGATTGCAGATTATAATCACTGGATAATAATAATGTTGGACTTGTTGTTGGTGGATGTAGCCTAGGGATTGGGTTAACCACACTAAATCTTGGTGTCTTGTGTTCTCTTCTATGTGATCTATTATTTTTTGATATTAGTTATATTTGCATGTAACTGTTATTTCTATCTAAGGTTAATCCTAATAGTGATTTTTTCCTTTCCCCTTCTATTTCAATCAGATTGAATCTCCTACCACCAAATCTTTGCATGTCCCTTTTACTTGCACCTTTGCAAACTTGACCCTATTAGGATCCTCAATATTTTCATACTCAAATTACTCCTCCAATTCATTGATCCAATTAATTAGCTCCAGTTAAGATTTCTTGAAAATGTGGGAAACTCAAACTTAGGTATTTTTCCAATCTTGGAGATAGCCTTAAAAAGTCTCTCTTCCTCTGGGTTTAGAACTGCCCCTACTTCAACATTTTCTTCTCTTCGTCCTCATCCTCACTTTCATCTCTTACGGAAAGATTTATTCCTCTACAAATTTTTTCTTCCAATGCTTTCATTTATCTTTGGAGGGCTCTAAAACCCTTAGGTGTAACACTTAAAGCTCTTCTGCCACACTCTCTTTGTGGAGACATTTTCACACTTCCATTGAAACCCTAGTGCAAAATGCCTCACAATCGGCGATCTATCTACACACTCCGCCCAAACCACAATATTTCTGTGGACTATCTCACAGTTAGTGATCTATCCACATACTCAAGAAATCTAGCTATGATACCAATTGATGAAGGGTGCTCCCCTTAATACCATAAACACATAACAAAAACAAAGAAACAAGAATAATTTTGAGAATAAAATAGGGGCTTCATATTATCATTGTAAATGTGGAATTACAAAATTCACAATTACAGTATGCTAACCCACATGGGTGCCTTTATTACAGTATTCTACAAGACAAGACAAGACTATGAACTATCACCTAGAGTTGTCCTAAACAATGTTCGGACCTTTCTTAAATAGGCATACACTTTTGATATTTATTTTAGAAATTTTGGTTAGCCCAACTTCGAAAGGCCATAACTCTCAAACTGTTGCTCTGATTTGCTATTATAACCACTTTTTGGAAACCTCAACTCCTAATCTATAGACTTAAATCTACAAAAGTGCCCACTTGTTGAGCTTTCAAACCTCATTTGGGGCCTCTATGGCCTTCAAAACTGAGTTCAAATATTTTTCTCCAAAAATTTTCACCAAAAATCCACAATAACTTCACTGATAATTAAGCTAGAGCAACAAGATTTTTATTGTAGACTTATAATTCTAAAATGAACCTTCATGTAGAAAATTAGAACTTTCTGAGCTCGTATGACAAACTTACTAAAAGTAGTAAGCTCCCATAAATAGTAACCCCCCTATCTACTAGTCTTGATTAAAATAGAAAAGACTGAAAATAAAATATTTTTGGGTGATGCAAGATTTCCCTCACACCTAGGATGCTCTTGTGTCATTTTGATATTCAAAATTTTGATGAAGAAGCCCCATGTAGTGCCTCTCGTGTTTGCAGTCTGTACCTTGTTATATTTTGATTTTAGAGATACTTGTACTCATGTTATTATTTTTTCCTTTGAGATGACTTGAGGGTCAGATGTTATATCTTGATTTCAGTATCATAGATGATATACTACTATGTTGTGTAGTTGATCATATTTTCATGTTGATGTCATTTTGAGATGATTGTATGTTTTATGATGATACATGGTTATTTGGTATTTGGACATAGCTTTGATTATGTTTATCTGTTGGATTTAATAATATGGTAATTTACTTCATTCTTGCTTTGATATTCTTTATATGAATGTGAGTGATGTAAATAGATTATTTCAATATATTTGAATGAATGGTTAAATTAGGTATTTAATGCTTTTATTGTTTTGGCTATGTTATTATATGCAATTGTACTTGATCATGTGTTTTAGTGTATAGGATTTATATCACTGGTAGTGGTACATGGAGTTTGTGATTCAACTATTCATAACTTACCAATGTCATCCCTGTATGGTTGATGTATCTTATTTAATGGTTTAATTAAACTCTCCAGTGATTTGATAAATCTGGGTGCATTTGGATTATGTGATTAGACCTATGAATGTGTCTATGCATTTAAAGGTTTACATTGTCATGAAGGTTGTTAAGGAATTTATGTATTTTTGGGTTTTCAGGATTTATTTTAAATTAACTTTAATTTCTAGTAGTTTTTCCATAGATGAATTTCAATTACTTAGAATAGCCTATTTTCATTTGGGTTGATTTGGGGTTTAACTAGGTTAACTGATTATTCACCTCAATCGATTATTCACTCAAAAAGTGAATAAGTATCCAAAAAGAAAATTAATTCCTCACTTCTCACTTTTGAAAATTACAAAATTGAGACCTTTTTTTTCAAAATCCTCTTCGGGAAGACTATATTTTTGCTCATTGTGAGAGCTACAGGTGTGGAATCTTCATGAGATCGGTCTTGTTGGATCTAGCTCGGGGAGACCTTGCTTTTCTATAGTTTTTGATAGTTTTCGATAGTTTACATGGGACATTTATTTTATTTAGTTGATTTCTACTTCTACCCCTTTTTTTGTCAGGTAGGGCTCTCCCATTTTTGTGCTTCAACTCTATTTTTGGTTATCTTTCTAGTAGATATTTGTTGGGAGGTTGAAACTAGTGTTCCCCTCCATTTTTTTTTGTTGGTTCTACCTAGTTGGTGAGGTATGAACATTTTCCCAATTTTTAGGATGATAATTTGGGGTTTCACACCATTATGTTGGTTTTTTTTTCATATAGTGTCCAAACCTGGATTTTATTGGATTTTTGTGATTTTGTGCCCAAAGACCAAATGGGTTTTAATTTCAAAGTGGGGCTTTTACCTTGATTTGTGTGCCACCTAGTTTTCTTAGGTTTTCTTGGCATGGTTTTGGTCATGGACTTGGATCATCCATCGGATGTCAATCAGGCCATTGTTGCACTTTTATGTAGCATTAGGATGTGTGTCACATCTGTCCTCCCGAGCTTATTTTTTATTGAGTGTTATTTATGCTTATGTTCTCATCCAATCCTTTTGATATGATCTTCACGATGGTGGTGTGGCACACATGAGCATGTGCATGTGCATTTTTGGGTGACTTGCAATGCCTGGTCTTCTATGGTATTTCTAGGAGTTATGATCATTTGGGGTTGGGTTGGGAATATAGATGCTTACGAGCACTCACCATTGGATGAGCATGGGTAGGGCAAGGTAGCATCCATGGAGGGGGCTTTCATCTCACAACCTAGTGACCATTGCCTAGTGGATTGGTAGAGGAAACTTTAAGTAAGTGATAACTAAATTAAACATTAGGTGGTAATAAAAATTAAGATAATAAAAATGACATAGTATGAGAGCCTTCCGTTGGGGATTTGAGTCACATGATACTGAGCTTGGGCTTTCTGATGCCAACTGAATCTTCATATTGTTAGCCCCTACATAGTAACCCATTAAGTGTCTGACCAGGACCTATAGTACTTGCATTGTCTCATGTTCTTGGTTTTAATCATCATTATTGTCTGGCATGAGTGTTAGCCATGGATGTTTTCTTTGCATGTGTTTTTGGTTGGATCATTATCTCCATCAGCACGGATCAAGGAATGGACCTACGGGTTCCACATGGTTGGGAGGTATAACTACATTTACCACTGCCGAGGACTAGTGTACATAGATGGTCTTTTGTTCTAGTGTGACCATTGCTTGATGCTTTCACTTAATACTTTGAGTTCTAGAGTATGCTTTCTTGTGATTTATGCTTTCATTGGAATGCTCGAATATCATGTTTAGATGATGTTATTTATTTTATACATTCCTATATTATGATGTTTAGCATATGATCAGGTGGTGTGATTTTCTTAGTTGGAGTTTCTATTTCTTTTTAGCTTAACATGTTAGATTTCTTGTTCTTATGATATTATTACATTTTAGTAGTGATATCCTCATAAGACAGCTCCAACTATCAAGTTAGTATTTAGGGATGTTACGCACGAGGGATGGTTAGGACCTTCTCATGATGTTATTATAATTGGGAGGAACTGTGCATGAGAATAGTTATGTTCATTTTTTTACATTGCAATGTTACCTTCATTATCTTTTCTTATACTGCCATGGTTTAGATAGTTAGATGTGTTTTCAACTTTCTACTTTTATGTTTGAGTGTCCAAGCCTCAACTTGTGGATTTGGTACCCCCCAATGTGGAGGTTCTAACTCTCTTTGTGCTTTTCTGAATGTTCATTGGAGTGTTCCTACATTTCCTGGGTGATAGTGTTCCAACACTAGGTGATATTTATAAAGTATTCCATGCCCATTGAAGAAGTGTCGTGCGATACTAGAAAGTATCTCACACCCAAAGGAAGATTATTGTGTGATACTAGAAATTATTGCATGGCCTTTGAGGAAATATTATACAATACTTATAAAGTATCACATGGCCTTAGGAGAAGTGTCGTCCAGACCCTGATAGTATCACATGACCTCTTGAGAAAGGTCGTATGATATTGTAAAGTGTCACACATTACTACAAGAAAGTATCGCCTAGGTCTTCAAGAAAACCTGTTTGGGCAGAAAACAGACATTTTTTGGATTGTCCAAAAAAAATTTGGGGGTGTTTTGACTACCCTCTATGGTGTTCTTGTCCCTTGGTTTTGGATTTTGAATTCAAAATGTTTCAAATAAAAAATTGTTGCATCCTTTCATGGTTTGTTTTTTTGGGTCAATAATGGCATTCAGAGATCCATTGGTGTTTGGATGTTTATTTAGTCTTCCATTGTGATCTTTGTGATCCTCATATGTTGATTTTCATGTGCATCCATACTTGTTTTTAAAAATATATATTGGCTTTATTTTATCCTTGTTCCAAGGATCTTCAGGGGAGGCATTACACCCCAATTCTTACCCAGCTTGTAAATATTGTTGAACAAGTAAATGTTGGTAATATGGAATCCAAATGAAAAATTGATGGATTTTTCATCAAGAAGATTCAAGAATAAGGTTGTGGATAAAGTTTATATAAAAATTTCCAAGCTAAAAGTTCAATTGCAAGGGCCTATAAAAGTTATGACAAAGCTTATACAAAAAGTGCAACATTTTTTTAGATGTGCCAAGATTCACAAATGATATTTAGGCACAAATACACCACATTCAAGATGACATGAAGAGATCCAACAATATTATTTTATAGTCAATGAGATATAGCATTGACCACTACAATGAGTTATTGAATTCTCAAGGCATATTGGTCGAGCTTCATATAACTAAAAAAATAATGAGATCTAAATTGATCTCTATACAAGCAATGTTTGTTGGAACAATTGATTAATTGTCTATTATCTTTGATGTTACAAAAAAATCATATCATTTCTAGTTAGTGTGTGTTGAGCTCACTTGGGCATTAGGGACATTTTTCTATGTCTATCGAGCGATCCAAAGTGTGCCTAGTTCAGAAGGCATTGTCTACCGAGTTCACTCGAGTGCCAAAGGAAAGTCTATAGAAGATGAGTGTTAACAAGCTCACTTGGTTAATGAAGGAAATGTTGGATGAAAACAGTGTTAACCAAGCTCATTTGGTTACCAAATACAGTTTGTGTGTATGCAGTGTTAACCGAGTTCACTTGGTTAATAGAAAAAAATCATTTATAAGTTAATGTCTATTGAGCAAGGTCGGCTAATAAGGATTTTCTTATTTTGGCATATTAAGTTCAATTATTTTATCTGTTGGTTCTAGCTGACTGAGAAGATGAATATTAATTATTCTAAGTTGTATTTGAGCTAACTTGACAATATGAAAGATATAAATATAAAGTCAAGTTGAGGGTTAGAAGTGTGAATGTGTGGAAGATATTTTGAAGATCTAATGATGTTAAGAGGAAGAAAATTAGAAGGATAAGAAGAATATCCTTGAGAAGCTGAAAAGATATATTCGATCAAGAAGGATCAAGTATACAAGTCAAAATTGAGATAAAAAATCAATAATTCAGTTGCATTCAAAATCAGGTCTTGTCATTTTTACTCTCTAACCATTATAGCAATGATCTAAATCTCTTTAAAAAGTTGGCTTAACAGCTATTTGTAAATCCTCTAACAAGGTAGTAGTTCTATTGAATTGTCTAAAAACTTCTAACAAGGCCACTCCTAACAGGGTGATTAAATCCTTTAACAGGGTCACACCTAATAGTGTGTTTTGTAACCTTTAATAGGGTTGGCTCCTAACAGGGCTCACTTTAGAAGAGTGAAAAATAGTAACTAGTTGTAATTGGTGGTTTTTCTCAAATTGGGTTTCCACATTAAATCCTGGTGTCAAATGTGTTCATTTCTTTTATGTTTTTGCAAATAAGTTAAAAGTAATAAGTAATCAAAGATAACATCTTAAGATTTTCATTTTGTCGAGGATTCTTGGTATTTACCGAGTTACAACACTTTTGTGTTTTTCAAGCATTAGCAGAATTAAGCTTTCATAGAATTGTTTTGTACTAACATCTAAAGGATTTGAGATTTATTTTTGTAGTAACTAATTTATCCCTCCCCTTTTAGTTACTCATCTTATATTTCCAATAATTGGTATCAGAGCTTTTTCTCCTTGTAGAGAAAGTTTCAAGGACCTAAGCTAAAGATTAGGATGTGTTACAGAAGAGAGATTCCCAAGTTGAATAGAGACAATTTTGTAGCATGCCAAGGACTTATGAGATTACATTTGGTGACTATCATTGATTTAGGTTGTAAGTATCTTGGTACTGAATATAATACTCCCAATGGAACATTATTAGTTGAAGACATTGCTAAAAAGAAAAATCATAACATCATGATGATTGATATTGCATCTGCTCTTAGTTATGTTGAATTTGATGAAGTAAAAGACTTCAAAATAGCTCATGCAATGTGGACCAAACTAAAAGATATAAATGGAGGAGATGATAATGTAAGAAGAGTCAAAGCAAAAAGTCTTAGAGGCCAATTTGATCAGATGAAAATGAGAGAAGATGAAAATATTGCAAAATATGTGGAAAGAATCAAAGAAAGTGTGAGTGCAATCAAAACATCTAGAGGAGATATTGATGACAAAACAATTGTAAGGTACTCAAAACCCTTCTTCGTATCTATGCAATTAGAGTGTCTACTATTCAAGAGATGAGATGTGATCCAAATAACAAAATATCTTTAGATGCTCTAGTTGGAAGATTGACAACTTCTGAGTTGGTTAACTATGATAACTATGTTCCTATTTCTAAAGGTATTGAGCCTGAATTTGAAGCCAAGCTCTCACTCAAAAAAAAAGTAAGAAATAAAAGGCTAGTCAATCAGGAAGTAAGGAAGAAATAAAAGAAAGTTCTGACAATGATCTTGAAGTTGTTGAAGCCCTACTTGCAAAGAAGTACTCCAAAGGTAGAGGAAAGTACAAAGAAAAGATTCCTCTAATTTTTTTTTCTTGTGAAGAAATTGGTCACATTGTTGCTAGGTGTCCAAACAAAGAAAACAAGGATGAGAAGAAAAGATATATGTACAAAGGCAAGAAGGAATTCAAGAACTACAAGGACAAAGGTAAGAAATCTTAGTTTATGGCTAAAGATTCTAATAACAGTGAAGATGAAATGGTATATATTGTTGTAAAAGATGAAATTGATAATGAATGAGATAAGATGGAACTTATTTCTCATGTTAGTGAAAATGATACTTGGATTATTGACAGTGGCTACTCACATCAAATGACTAGAGATAAAACAAAATTTGAGCACATGGAATATTATGATGGTGGTAATGTGAGATTTGGAAAATAATGAACCTTATTACATAAAAGGAAGAGGATGTATCTCTTTGACCAATGGACTTATATGTGATAATGCTTATTGGGTTGAAGGATTAAGGCATAATCTACTGAGTGTGGCACAGTTGAATAACATTGGATTGAAGGTAAAATTTATGAATGGGAAGGCCAAATTTCTAGATGAAAAAGAAAATTTGGTTGGATCGACTAAACAAACAAAAGGTAATCTATTTTATCTTGATCTCAATGAAAGTTCATGTTTTATTGCTCAACTACAAGAAATTTGGTTGTGGCACAAACGATTATGTCATATAAACTTTGATAATTAAGTTAAGATAAGAAAACATAAAAGGGTAAGAGGTATTCCTAGCTTGAAGAAACATGATAATGGGTCTATGCAAAAATTATCTAATTGGTAAGATAGGAAAGACTAGTTTCAAAAGAAAGAACTATTATTCTGAAGAAGCCTTAGAGCTTGTGAATATAGACCTATGTGGACCTATTGGAATAGAGAGTTACAGTGGAGATAAGTTTTTCATTCTTTCTGTTGATGACTATTTTAGAATGATGATTGTAATGTATTTCAAAGAAAAATTAGAAGATTTTCAAAAACTCAAGTGGTATTTGGCAAGAGTAGAAAAAGAAACTAGAAAGAAACATAAATATTTGAGATCAAATAGGGGTGTTGAATTCATCTCTAATGAATTCAATGAATTTTGCATTGAAAAATGAATTAAAAGACAAGTATCAACCCCTGGTAAACTAGAGTATAATAGTATAGCTGAAAAAAAGAACAAATCCACCATGGATTGTGCAAGAACATTGATGATAGAAAAGAATGTTGTAATCAAATACTAGAAGGAAGTTATCAGCACTATAGTTCATACCTTGAATAGAGTATAGCTGAAGAAAAATTCAAATCAAACTCCTTATGAGCTATCGTATGGCTACAAACCTAATGTAAGTTCCTTTAAAGTATTTGGTAGCAAATGTTACATCTTGAAAGAATCTAGAAAAGGAAAATTTGATGTCAAAGGTGATGAAGGCATATTCCTAGGATACTCCTGCAGAAGTAAATCATAGAAGTGTTTGAATTTGTCTACTCGTAAAATCATAGAAAGTGCACATGTGAGAATTGATGAGTTTATAGAAAAGAGTGAAGAAGAAAGCAGCAAAGAGCCTAAAGATTATAGAAGATTTGTTTACTATGAACCAAATACCCTACTAAATCTATTTGAAAGAAAAGAGGCTTCACCTCTTGAGTCCCTAAAATTTCAATTAGCTACCGAGTTGTAGACAATACAACCTGAGTCATAGTTAGAGGCTTCTAAGCTAGTACAAACTGAGTCTAATGGAATCAAGCCATAGACAATGGGACCCAAGCTTGATATTGAAGTTTATGATGAAATTAGTGAAATTATACCAAATTGAAAGAACTTGTGTTAGCAAGATATGTTAGAAAGCATCATGCACCTAATTAGATCATTGGAGACAAATCAAATGGAACAATGACAAGAAGCAAATTGAAAGGTACTTATTTACTTGTTGAATTTGAACCTAAAAATGTTAAATATGCTTTGGATAATGAAAGTTGGATTGAAGAAATGAATGAAGAAATAGAAAAAATAAAGAACAAAATTTGAACTCTTGTTCCTAGACCCAAGTATAAAAATGTAATTGGCACAAAGTGGGTGTTTAGAAATAAGCTAAACAATGATTAAAAAGTTTCTAGAAACAAAGAAAGGTTGGTATATAAAGGTTATTCTCAAGAAGAAGGTATTGGTTAAGGTAAAACTTTTGCTCCTATTGCAAAATTAGAAGGTGTTAGAACATTACTAGCATATGTAGCTCAGAGAGGATTTAAAGTTTATCAAATGGATGTAAAATCTACATTCTTGAATGGAATTCTTGATGAGGAATTCTACATTGAATAGCCTAAAGGTTTTGTAGATCCTAGCAAAAAGGACATGGTCTACAAATCACATAAGGCATTATATGGTCTCAAGCAAGCTCCTAAAGCTTGGTATGAAAGACTTCATAACTATTTGATTCAAATTGGTTTTCAAAGAACAAATGATAACAATAGTCTATAAATCAAAGAAGGATCAGATAAGAAGGTTGTGTTGGTAGAAATAATTATTGATGATACTTTATTAATAGGAAATGATGACTTGTGTTTTAGATTGTGGTGACTAATTAGGAAAGTACTATACATCATAAATTCTTTGAAAAAAAATTGGGCACTATTTTATCAAGATTTTGGGTTGACATATAATTATTAATTATAACCTTAAAGTGGTAAAAATACTTGTATAAAAGGGCTTAGGGTTAGGAATTATTTCATTGTAGTGATATGAAAATTGGTTCTTGCAACGGTATTGAGTTATAAGAAATTATGGATTGTAATCAGGTTGTAATCACTAGATCATAATAATATCAGACTTGTTGTTTGGTGGACATAGCCCATGGATTGGGCAAACCACGTTAAATATTGGTGTCTTGTGTTCTTTTCTATGTGATCTATTTTTTTTTTTATTGTTTATATTTGCATGTAATTTTTATTTATATTCATGGTTTAATCCTAACAAGTGGTATCATAGCAAGGTTTTTTTTCAATTATCCTTTGCATGAAAGTCACACAGTTGAGTGTGAGTCTCATGGTGGGACCAATGGCAAACAAAGGTAAGTTGAGGGTTGACAGGTTTAATGGGTAGAACTTTTAGTTATGAAAGATGCAAATGGAAGACTATCTTTATCAGAAGGATTTATGGAAACCGTTGGAAGGAAAAATCAAGAATTAGAAATCTATGTCAAATGAAAGCTAGGATCTTTTGGGCAGAAAGGCACTTGGAAGCATTCGATTATGCCTGGCACCATCAGTGGCATTTAATATTACAAAAGTGAAGACAACAAAAGAGTTGATGCAAACCCTAGAAAAACTATATGAAAAGCCCTCCACTTCCAACATGGTATTTCTCATGAAGCATTTATTTAATATGAAAATGATAGAAACTGGATCTGTTGCAAATTATTTAAATGAGTTTAATACTAGTACTAGTCAGTTATCTTTTGTGGGTATCAATTTTGATGAAGAAACTAGGGCTCTCTTGATTTTGTGTTCTTTTCTTAAAAGCTAGAATGGCCTGGTAATGGCTATAAGTAATTTTGTTCCTGGATCTAGTACCCTAAAATATGATGATGTGATCGGTGTTATTTTGAGTGAGGAAACTCGTAGGAAATTCTTAGGTGGATCTACATCAGGAAGTGCTTTGAATGCACAAAGCAGAAGCAAAACAACTGAGAGAGAAAGAAATTCTAGAAATTGTGGGAAATCAAGAGGAAAGTAAAAGGGGAGGAGGCCTCAATTGACAGGATCGAACAACTACTGATACTCTGGGAAACTAGGGCATAAAAAGAAAGATTGTTGGACTCGAAAGAAAAATGAAGGAGATAAGCCAGATGGAGACAAGGAGGCAAATGTGGTAAGTAACAAACGTGAAGAGGATGCTTTTCTTCTATCTTTAGAAAGTGTTGATGATTCATGGGTTTTAGATTCTGGTGCTTCATTTCATGCTACACCTTATAGAGGTTATTTAATTGATTATGTCCAAAGGGATTTTGGACTTGTTTATTTGGGGGATAATGAACCCTATTAGATTTTTGGAAAGGGAAAAGTTAAGATTAAGTTGCACAATGGGAATCATTGGCTACTACATGACGTAAGACATGTTCCAAGGTTGAGTAGGAATTTAATTTCAGGAGGGCAACTCAGTGATGAGGGTTGTGTAGTTACTTTTAATGATAAAAATTGGAAGGTTTCAAAAGGTTCCCTTGTAGTAGAAAAAGGTGTGAAAGTAGGCACCTTATATCTTTTTATAGGTCATAATGTTCCTTCTACTTTAATTCTTTCAAAGAAAAATGAATGTTCAGGAATAGTTGTTGCAGTTGAGCAAGGAGAACAAGTAGCTGCTATAGATTTTGACACAACGCCATGGCACAAAAGACTTGGGCACATGAGTGAGAAAGATATGAAAGTACTTCATTCCAGGAATGTTTTACTAGGTCTGAAATGTATTAATATGGATTTCTATGAAAGTTGTGTATATGGAAAACAAAAGAGAGTGATTTTTGTGAAGACTAGGAAGGAAAATTAAAAGGAGAAATTGAGCTTGTGCATACAGATGTATGGGGACCAGCTCAAGTATCATCCCTTGGTAGATCTCATTATTATGTTACATTCATTGATGATGCAACTAGAAAAGTATGGGTTTATTTCCTTAGAAAAAAGTGTGATGTATTTCAAACTTTTAAGAAATGGAAATGCTTGGTTGAAAATGAGATTGGTAAGAAATTACAATGTCTTGGATTTGACAATGGTGGTGAGTATTGCAGTCATGAATTTGAAGATTATTACTCCACCAATGGTATTCATAGATAGAAAACTATTCCAAGGACTTCATAGGAAAATGGAGTGGCTGAATGCATGAATAGGACTATAATGGAGCGTCCAAGGAGCATGAGGTTGCATGTTGGGTTGCCCTTATAGATGTGGGCAGAGGCTATCAATACTACTATATATTGGATTAATGGAAGTCCTACTCCTTTGGGTTGTGGTATTCTAGAGGAAGCATGGACTAGTAAGAAGGTAAGTTATTCTTTTCTCAAAACCTTCGGTTGTGAAGCATTTTCTAATATAGATTATGAAAATAGAACCAAGCTAGAAGCTAAATCAAAAAAAATTGTATTTGTTGGATACCACATTAATTAATTTGGTTATAGGCTTTTGGATTTTGAAAATTGTAAAATTGTAAGAAGCAGGGATGTCATATTCAATGAGAAATTGTTGCACAAAGATTTTTTGTAGCAACATGAGAAGAAAGAAGATGATTATGTAGTGTTGGATGATACTCCAAAAGATGATGTTCCAATCATTCCTCATGATGTGCAACAATCACAACAATAAATACCACACCCACTAGTGAATGTTAGATGGTCAACAAGGCAAATTAGACCTCCAAAAAGATTTTCTCCCTCTTTGTATTCTATTTTACTTACTGATGTTGGTGAACATGAATGTTATGATGAAGTTGTGCAAGTGGATACTAAGATTCAGTGGGAGTCTGCAATGAAAGATGAAATGGACTCTTTGCTGAAAAATAAGACATGGAATTTATGCAAGTTGCCTATAGGTAAAAGGGCTTTATAGAATAAGTGGGTTTACAACTTAAAAGAAGAGGATGGAAGTAAGAAAATATGTAAAGCCAGGTTAGTTGTAAAAGGATTTGCACAGAAAAAGGGCATTGATTTTGATGAGATATTTTCTCCTGTTGTTAAGATGACTTATACCTATATTGTTTTAAGTATTGTGGCTACTGAAAATTTGCATTTAGAGAAGCTTGATGTTAAAATATCCTTCCTTCATAGGGATCTATGGTCAAAGGTAAGGAGAACTTAGTATGCAAATTGAAGAAAAGTTTATATGGCTTGAAACAAGCACCTCGGCAATGGTATTTTAAATTTGACAATTTTATGCATGAGCATGGATATAGTAGGTGTCATTTAGATCATTGTGTTTACTTTAAGAGGTTGGATGATGATAGCTACATTATTTTATGTTTATATGTTGATGATATGCTTGTAGCAAGGTCTAACATGGATCATATTAAGGGGTTGAAATGCTAGTTAGCACATGAATTTTCTAGTGAAAGATTTGGGGGCAGAAAAAAAAATCCTTAGTATGAAGATTTGTAGAGATAAGAAGAATAGGACGTTGACACTATCTCAAACTGATTATGTTGAGAAGGTGTTGCAACATTTCTCTATGGAGAATGCTAAAGTTGTCAACACACCTTTACCTAGTCATTTGAAGTTGACTAAGAAGATGTGTCCCAAGACACAAGAAGAGGAGGATAAGATGTCCAAGGTACCCTATGCTTCAGTTGTAGGAAGTTTGATGTATGGTATGATATGTACAAGGCTAGATATTGCACATGCAATGGGAGTCGTTAATAGGTATATGAGTAATCTAGGAATTGAGCATTGAAATGTATTCATTAGAATGTAGTCAAATGGATTCTCAAATACTTGAGAGGAACATCTAGTAAGTGTTACACTTTGGGGGCTCTACTACTGATTTACAAGGCTATGTTGACTTAGATTTGGCAAGGGATCTTGATACCAAGCAAAGTACTACAGGTTATGTATTTACTGTTGGTGAGGCAGTCGTGACTTGGGTTTCTAGGTTACAGAAGGTTAATGCTTTATCCAGTACAGAGGAAGAGTATGTTGCTACTACAAAGGTACTAAAGGAGATGATATGGCTTTAGTTCTTCTTGGAATAACTGGGACACCTTCAAAAGGATAATTATTTGTTTACAGATAGTTAGAGTGACATTCATCTTGCAAAGAATTCAACTCTGCATTCAAAGACCAAACACATACAGTTGTGGTACCATTTCATTTGGTCAATTTTGGATGATGTACAATTAAAGCTGGACAAGATACATATAGATGAAAATTCAATAGATATGTTTACAAAGGTAGTAATAAGGGAGAAGTTGAACTCCTCTTCAACTTCAATTGGTCTTCTTGACTAAATGTGAATAAAAGACCAACAGAGTCCAGGGTGGTTTGATCCAGTGGGAGCCTCATGAAGTAGCGGCATAGCTACAGGATCAGTCTCCAAGTGGGAGATTTTTGTTTAGTGTGGAGCATGATCAGTCCCCAAGTGGGAGATTGTTAGATTGTGGTGACTAATCAGGAAAGTACTCTACATACTTCATAAATTCTTTGGAAAAAAAATTTGGGCCCTATTTTATCAAGATTTTAGCCGACATGTAATTATTAATTATAACCTTAAAGCGATAAAAATACTTGTATAAAAGGGCTTAGAGTTAGGGATTGTTTCATTGTGGTGATACAAAAATTGGTTCTTGTGGTGGTATTGAGCTATAAGGGATTACAGATTGTAATCAGGTTGTAATCATTGGATCACAATAATATCGAACTTATTGTTTAGTGGACATAGCCTAGGGATTGGGTGAACTACATTAAATCTTGGTGTCTTGTGTTCTTTTTTGTGTGATCTACTATTTTCTGATATTGTTTATATTTGCATGTAATTGTTATTTCTATCTATGGTTTAATCCTAACATTGTGCAAGGAATTTTTAGAAGAAATGAGTAAAGAATTTGAGATTTCTATGTTTGGTAAGATAAAATTCTTTGTTGGTTTGCAGATTCAACAAAAGAAAGATGGTATCTACATTACTCAATCTAAATATATCAAGGAGATACTAAAGAATTTTGGAATGGAGGATTCAAGACCAGTTGGAACTCCTATGTCTACTAGACATAAGCTTTCCAAAAATGATGATTCCAAAGAGGTAGATCAGACCACATACAGATCAATGATTGAAAAATTGTAGTATGTAGTGCATACAAGTCCTAATATTACATTAGCAGTTGGTATGGTGGCAAGATTCTCATCAAATCCTAAAGAAAAACACTTGATGGCAATTAAAAGAATCATGAGATATCTGAAAGGTACTGAATAATATGGTTTATGGTAAAAAATAGGAGGCAATTTGGACTGTATTCACAGATGTTGATTAAGTAGGAAGTATTGATGAAAGTAAAAGCACCAATGGTGGAGTGTTCTTTCTTGGTAAAAGATTAATGTCTTGGACAAGTAAGAAACATAATTGTATCTCACAGTCCATGGCAGAGGCAAAATATGTGGTTGTAACAATCAATTGTTCTAATATTGTTTGGTTCAAACAACTATTTATAGGTATGATGATAGAGATCAAATATCTAGTAGTTATATACAGTGATAACAGAAATGCAATAAATATATCAAAGAATCTAGTGATGCATACCAAAACAAAGCATGTCACCATAAAATATCATTTCTTAAGAGAATTGGTACAAGATAAAGAAGTAAGATTGGAATATGTAAATACAAAAGATCAAATTGCAAACATATTCACCAAGCCATTACCTAAGGATGCATTTTTGTATCTAAGAGGTAAAATAAGGGTCATTCCCCTATCTGAAGCTCACTAAATGAAGTTTAGTGATACATCAACCAGAGCATGTTGAAGATCATTCAATTGGTACAATATTGACAAGGGCATATTACAAATGAATTTGTGCTTGAGGTACATTTATATTCACTAATTATTGTCTTTGGCATGAGATGTCAAAGAGGGAGAAGTTTGGAGTCATATCTCATAGAATTTTTTGTAGAGAAGTTTGCTATCATAAAACTTTGTAAAGGAAAAGAGAAAGAGATGTCAAAGAGGGAGAATGAACTTGGAAAAATTTCTAGCAGATAGAAGCTTTTGACAGAGGGAGTTCTCATGAATGAGAATTAGAATGAAACTAAGGATATTGTTTATTCTTACTCCAAAATTTCATTGTTTTATGACATGTTGTGTTCCCATCAATACCAAAGAGGGAGATTGTTGGAACAATTGATTAATTGTGTATTGTCTTTGATGTTACACAAAATGTCATGTCATTACCAGTCAGTACATGTCAAGATCACTCGTGCATCAAAGATATTTTTCTATGTCTACTGAGCAATCTAGAGTTTGCCTAGTTTAGAAGGCATTGTCTACCAAGTTCACTCGAGCGCCAAAGGAAAGTCTACAGAAGATGAGTGTTAACCAAGCTCACTCGGTTAATGAAGAAAATGTTGGATGAAACCAATGTTAATTGAGATCACTTGGTTACCAAAGAAACTTTTCATGTATGCAATGTTAACTGAGTTCACTTGGTTAACATAGGATAATCATTTCTAAGTTAGTGTGTACCGAGCAGGGTCAAGTAACGAAGGATTTTCTTGTTTTGGCATATTAAGTTAAATTGTTTTATCTGTTGGTTCTAGCCAATTAAGAAGATGAATATTAATTATTCTAAGTTGTATTTGAGCTGACTTGACAATATGGAAGATATAAATGTAAAGTAAAGTTGAGAATTAGAAGTGTGAATGCATGGAAGACATTTTGAAGATCTAATGATGTTAAGAGGAAGAAAATTAGAAGGATAAGAAGAATATCCTTGAGAAGCTGAAAAGATATATTTGATTAGAAAGGATCAAGTATGAAAGCCAAAATTGAGATCTGAAATCAGCAATTCAGTTGCATTCAAAATCAAGTCATGTCATTGTTACTCTCCAACCATTGTAGCAGTGATATAAATCTCTTAATAGAGTTGGCTTAACGACTATTTATAAATCCTATAACAAGGCCACTCCTAATAGGGTGATGAAATCATCTAATAGGATCACACCTAACAGTGTGTTTTGTAACCTTTAACGGGGTTGGGTCCTAACAAGGCTCACTTGAGAAGAGTGAAAAATAGGAACTAGTTGCAATTGGTGGTTTTCCTAAATTGGATTTCTACATTAAATCTTGGTGTCAAAAGTGTTCATTTCTTTAATGTGTTTGCAACTACATTAAAGTAATAAGAAATCACAAATAACATCTTAAGATTTTCATTTTGTCGAGGATTCCCAGTATTTACCGAGTTACAATATTTTTGTGTTCGCCGAGCATCAGTAGAATTAGACTTTCACAAAATTATTTTTTACTAACATCTAAGGGATCTGGAATTTATTTTTGTAGTAAATGATTCACCCCTCCCCTCTCAATTACTCCTCTTATATTTCCAACAATGTTGATACCTCATTTAGAGGTTATATAAAGGGAGATGCAATCAACCCAAAATCTTATCAAAGAATATCCAATCTTTTAGTGGTCGATATCTTGATTGACTTAGCTACAAGATTATAGTTGTATAATCACAATTTGGAGGCAACAATAACCACATGGGATCATGGACTACCCATGATTACTCAAGTTCATCAAATGTTCATTGATAAATATGGTTTGCTTCCACCCATTCAACCCCAACAGTCATGACATACATGTTCAAAAACTAGGGGGAATGAATTTTTTGTCATCAAGAAGAGTATATGAATAAGTATTCATTTTACATTGTTTATTCATTATTCATTTTGGCATAAGTCATAAGACTTAGTGGGAGAGCTCATATCAGATTGTATTTGTAATGATGTAAATATGACAAAGTGTTTTTTCCACTAATGTCAAAGGGGGAGATTGTTAGTATCTCTAACTATCATTTTCTATTAGTGTTAAATACTTAGTCATTTACAAAGCAAAGTCAGACAGTCATCATGGCAATCGAGCTACTCTATATAGGTCAAGTCATTAACATAAGTAAGTATGTACCAAGCTCTATAGGAGCTGAGTAAGTGTATGGTAACTAAGTATTTTCAATACAAACTGAGCTCAACATAGACCAAGCAATTCAAAGCATACAAGCACCAAGTTACACAGTAAAGGTCGAGCACAGTACAAACTGAGCAACAATAATCCCAAGTATCAAAAAATAGTAAAGGCCACACAATGGGAGGTTTATGTAAAATTTAGAAATGATATAGATTTTGAGGTAAATCATTTTCAAGCTGACATTGAAGGAACATTTAATATATGTAGAGGTTTTTAAACAGAGTTTTACGCATTTACGACATGGATCACAAAACTCTATGCTTTGAGATTAACAATTTAGATGAAGAGGCAAAATATGGAAGCATCTAGAAAAATCTTTACAAAGCTCTTTAAATAGAGAATATTTTAACCTAGAGTTAGTAAGGTGAAAAAGAACGAGTGTATAAAGATGAAAACTAATGCGAAAAACATGATAGACAAGAAGTGAAAGATCAAGATCAGAAGAGAGGATCAACTTACAAGGAGAAGACTCAAAATTAGCTTAAAGAGCATAGCAAGAGTTAGATACTAAATTGGTTCTAACCAACTTGAATAACGTAAATCTCATAACAAAGTGGTTTTAATAGATCTTTGTAAATATCCTAATAGAGTCCTTACTTTATTGTAAGTGTTAAATCCTCTAGCAAGGTGAGACCTAGCAGTCTCAAACACTTTTAACAGGGAAAAAGCCTCACAGGGTAGATCGTATATTATGATCAAACATTGTAACCCTAACAAATTAACTTTATTATTGCAGTAGTGAAGATTTGTGGGTGTTAGCCCCACCTCATTTTTACCTTCACCTTAGAGGGTTTCTAGGTAACAAATATTGTGTCATGTGTTCATTTTCATGTATGTGATAGATCATATTTACATGTTACAACAAGTTTATTATTACAAGTTTTACATGGACAAGATAACTAGTGAATGTGTGAATGAATGGTCAAGAAGTAAAAGTGCTTAAGATTTTGATTCAATGCCCCCCCCCACCCCCTGCCCCACCCCCCCCAACTTCTCAGTATCTTGTTATCATGTTTATACTTCCATCAATCAATAGGAACTAAGTAGGTTTGTTTCTTGAAACTTGAGGATTGAAAATAATTCTATTTTGAGTGAGTGCTTGGAATTAAAGATAGGCATGGTTGATAGTATGTCCCAAAAAAATTTCATATATTGCCAAGATGTTGTGAACATGAAGAGTCTTTTTGATGGTTGGCTAGGCAATTAAAAGTATATCATCAACAAACAAGGAATGTATAAGAAATATTGTTGAGTTTGGAATGTGGATACATTTCCAACCTCCATTTTCATGAGAATGTGTAATGGATCTTCTTAGATCTTTTTCCATAATGATGAACAACACTAGTGTAAGAGGATCACCTTGGGAAACACCATGTGTGCTATTAAAAGAACTAGTGGACTTTCCATCGATAATGATTGAAAAAAAATGCCTTGAATACAAGCCTTAAGCCATTGACACCACTGATGAAAGAATCCAAATGCTTGAAGAATTTGAGGTAGGAAGTCCCATTTCAATTTGTCATACACTTTTAGCATATCCAATTTGATGACACATGCAAGTAGTTTATTTTTCCTGATTGTGTGTAATGTGTCATATGCAACCATAGCCCCATCCATCATTTCCCTACCCAGGACAAAACCTCCTTGTTTTGGGGAATTTTTTTGGGATAAAATGTTGAAGCCTCAAATAGACTTATTTTTTAAAGATTTTGTATACTATGTTGTACAATACAATAGGTTTGTATTCAACAAATGTCTAAGGATGGAGGATATTTGGAATAAGAGAAATATTTTTTTTATTCAAATGGTTGATCATGGCACCATTTTTCCTTGATTCATCAATAGCAAGAAGCAAGTCAAAACCAAGATATGTTGGAATTCTTTAGAATAACTGAGAGGGGGGAGGGTGAATCAATTATCCAAGGTCCACATGTACTATTAAAACTTTTCACAACTTAGTGAACCCATAAAAAATTTATCATCATGCATGCATCTATAAGATTATGCAATCACTTAAAACTTGTAGGTTATTGTTAAATCAATTTGCAGAAATATAAATGTGAAACATAACAAATTCAATAACACACTTGACACGATGGTTTATGTGGAAACCCAATTTGAGAAAAACCACCAGTAACATGCTACTCTTTCTCACTCTTCTAAAGTGATGTGTTGTGAAAGGCTAACCCTATTAAAGGTTACAATGCAAACTATTAAATATGACTTGACTAAAGGATTTCAATCACCCTGTTAGGAGTGAGCCTTGTTAGAGGAATTTAGACCATTCACTTAGAATGTCACCTAGTTAAAAGATTTAAAAATGACTATTAGGTCAACCTTAATCCAAAGGATTTACCCTAGACTGATACAATTATTAGAGAGTAATAGTAGGGCTTGATCTGATAACAACTTACAACTCCATTTGCAGATTACATATCTCTATTTTAGTCCTCCATTCTGCTTGGATTTCACACACTTCAGCTCTAATAGCTTGTTCACCCTTCAAGCATCCATATTCTTAAGCCTTCTTCCTTAACTTGACAATGCAGACTCTTCACTTAGGTCACTGAATGAAGCAATACCCTAGACTTCTTGTCTCCTTTAGGTTCTTACACATGACAACATTTTCTTCTGACTATCCATCCCTATAAATAGAGAATTAATATATTTTGTCATTCATTCTCCATCGTCCAATTTAGGGTTAGGATAGATTAGGTAGGATTCAATGAATCTACCCCTTATTGGATTTTTATCCCTTTCTAGAAACTTCTCCTTCAATCTTCTTTGAATTTGCCTCAAAATGGTTTACCATGGATTCTATACCACTAGCTCATCAATCTTATCTTCCACATGGTTCACACAATCTAAGAAAATAAACTTGTCAGCTCAAATCTAACAAATTCACAATCTTTCAAATAATGTTGACACTTGGCATTAACTAGCTTATGATGCTCAACACATACTATGTTGCTTGACATCCTCTAATATAAAATCACTTGGCATGAACTAAAGTTTACTAGTGCTCGGCATCAACTAAACTTTACTCAGCATCAATTGTTTTACTCAGCATACACTAAAATAGACTTTTACACAGCTCCAATTGATTTTCTACTCGGTTTGAACTGACTTTGCTCGGCACCTACTGTACACCCGATCAAGCTTGGCAGACAAACTTTGTTTAACTTGATCTTCTGAACTTGCTTAGTGCAACCAACCTTTGCAACCTTAAGTAGATTATCAATGCACTATAATATCACTATCTTATTTGATTCTTGTACTCTCTTTCATATCATAACTCAACCTTTCCTCTAGGTGCTATTGTTAAATCATTTAATCAAATTCTCTTCATTAATCAAATAAGTGATAGTACTTAAATCATATAAATAATTATCTTACTAGCAAATAGCAAGTTTGATATCAGTGACTAAAAAATTATTGAAACTCATTTATCATACTTGTATCAATCTATTTTCAACAAGATAATCCCCTAAGTTTTTGAAGAAAATAATAGTTTACCCTTCTAATCATAGAGCTTTATTTGGTGTAAGTTGAAAACAACTTTTTTTATTTCATCTAATGTGAACTTCTGCATTAGTATGTTGTTATCCTCATTTGTAATGAGTGATGGGTTTGCACTTAACATGACATCATTATCTATAGTAGATCCATCTTAGATAGAAGGAACAAAAGAAAGTAAATCTAAAAAGAATTTAACACCCTCTTGTGCTATATCCTCTAATTTGTTGATATGATTTGTAGTTGAAGTTGATTGGATAGAAAAGATAGTGTTATTTTCCTTCTTAATCTTGTTTTCATTTTGAAAGAAAGCAATGTTTTTGTTACCATCCTTTAACCATATCTCATGAGATTTTTATTATTGATAAATTTCCTCTTGAAGTGATAGTTCTACCCATTCCTGTTGAATAACATTTTGTGTGTCAAACATGATTGCCGAGAGACCTTGTTGTATTTCAATGTCCTGGATATATTTTAATTCTTTTTCTACTTTATCTTTCTCTAAAAATATATTATTGAATACATACTTATTTGAATCCCTGAGTTTTGTTTGTAAATTTAGCAACTGCATGTGAAATTGATACATTCAGGCTCCATTCACAAATGGAGGAGAACTCCACCATTATTTTATACAAGATAAAAAATGAGGAAGTCATAACCACATCTTTTGAAACTTGAAACAAGATTTTTTTTTTTTTTTGGGGGCCCTAGAATTAGGTGATAGATAATAGAACTAAAGAGTGATATGAAGAAATGTATTAAAGGATATGTGATTCAATCTTGAAGCTTGGTCTAAACCCCTAAGAGAAGAAATCTATCTAATCTTTCTACAATTTCTTGCAAATCCTTATGTTTTTTTGTCCATATGAACTTCCCATTTGATGGTTGAATGTCCTTAATGTCATTTTCATGGATGAAGAAGGATAAGTTTTCCATAACTTTTTTTTTTGGGGGGGGGGGGGGGGGGGGGGGGGGGGGGGGGGTAATTTCCCCTACCTTATCAAGTGGTGTCACAATTGTATTGAAATCACCCCCAAGAACAAATTTTTGAATGAGAATGTGTTGAAAAGAATTAGATAAACTATCCCAAAATTTGGTTTTTGCATCTGTAGAATTGGGTGCACAAATATTGTATAACATAAATTGCATGTGTTGAAAGAAGAAACTTAAAAGAGTTTCCAATGAAAATGAGAAGAAATGGTGCTACCCTGAACTATCTTTGGATTCCAAAAGAGAATCAATTTGCTAGAAGCTCCATGATTTGTTTGTGGAATGAAATTCCATTTTTTCCATCTAGAGAAGATGTTAACAACATCAGTATTGGATGATTTTTCTTCTTGAAGTAGAATGAGATCAACACCACTTGCATCAAGTTTTCATTTGATGCATTTTCTCTTCTCAAAAGTATTAATGTCTCTGAAATTCCAAGATATAAGCTTCATACCTTCTAAGGAACATGCATGACACTCCTCATTTATTTGCTGACATATGTTGTTGATGGATCTAGACAGTTCCTAGATACATGAGATAAAACAAAAGCATTTGATTGAGCAAGTAACTATAACATGATTTTTTTTAAATTATTGATTCACTGTGTCTAATTTAAATGATTATAAATGAATGAAGCTATAGTCTTTGTAAATGGAACCAATGAATCAATACAAACAAAATAGTAAACATACAAATAGAAAATAAGTTCATAGACAATTGTGAACTCCTTTGTTTAAACATATAATTAATGCAACTACTTTAGGCATTAAAAGTAGTATATATGTTCGAGACCCTATGAATACATAAACTTGATATAAATCAGTTAATTTTTAAACTATTAATCCATTTCATGATATGAAAATAAGTCAAATTAAAGTACCAACCTGAATAATAACTCTTTGATGATGATGGTGCATAAAATTACCCCTCCGCCTTTCAACTGTGTAGACAAGATAAATAGTATTTGTGGTAATTAGAATGAAGTTAACAATTCTTTATATAAATTCATTCAAATGGGCAATGCGATTGTATTAATTTTTGGTAGTTGATTTTTGAATTTGAATATTGGTAGGAAACATTCGGTCATTTTGTGCTTGCTTAGGAAATGTGCAGCCAATATGATTCTTATTGTTTTCATGCATTTAGTCATTTCATACTCCCATATTCATTTAAATGTGACCATCTCATACTTGCATATCCAATTTAATTTAGTAACATCCCAATCAAGAACCCAAGAGAAATAAACTTAACATATTACAATGTTTATTGAATTATTATTTTTCCCTTTCTAAAGTTTATACAACATCAAAGTAACAATGTGGAAGCAATATACACATATACAACATTTACACAAATGCAATCACAATATGGATTTCATTCCTAAAGGGTTCCTTTGCATTGATTCATGTTTAAGAAAGTTTTATTAATTAATTAAGTCTCAAATACAATGTTCATGATCATAAGGAAATAACAGATACAACATCTCATAAGACAATACATAAATACAACTAATACAACGAAAGTACATCCACTGCACATGCCGTAGGATATGCGAGAATAGATACAATACATCAAAATATATGATAACACAAATACATTAAAGGAATAGAAATCTCCAAGATATGAATAAGAATAATAAAGGTAAAACTACTACAACAAACATCCAACATTTTTAAGTCTGAGGGGGACCCAAATGGTAAGAAGACACTACCTTTGATCGCGTGGTTACCTAGTTAGGCTTCCACTCCCACCATGCAGGGAAGATAATGAATGATCCGCATACAACTAATCCAACCATAAAACATTCCTAGGCAATAAATCCTAATAGTCAAATCTACCTCAAGGGTAACACAAACTACTAAAGAAGAAAAGATAACCAAAGTTGAAAAAACATTCATCCAATACCAACACCACATACCAAGTCAACATACCTATAGACAGTATATATTGAGTACCAAAATCATGAGATAAATTCCACAAAAGATATGCACCTCAAATCAAAAGACACGTGTCAAAAGCACAATCACCATAAATCACCAATCATCATCAATGAAAGTAAACACCAATAATAAATACATTCAACAATAAGAAGAACACCAATATCTGCACCACTAAAGGCAAATACAAAATCTATGTAGGAGACTTAGGCTACATACTAGGGAGTGTCATCACATGGTCAAACTACTTGAGTTACCTTGGACCGATCTCTCATTAGACCTCGGACCCTCAAGCATTGAGTTACCCTAGACTGGTCACTCTAGACCCCAGACCCTCAACGTGACACATGTGGAACCAAAATACTCTCACATGAAGACGAAAAAAACTAGTCATACCTCTCACTATATATCATCCCATTCTCATCCTTAGCCTATCCAAGTGCTCAAGGCATAGGTGAGGCAAACATCTCTAGCTTATCTTTTTAGTGTATCTCAAGGAAAAAGTGTTAGACAAGATATTTTAATTACTATGCTATTACTTATTACAAAACTTACAATAGGTTACCCTGGTACTAACCACTTTAGATCCCAAACCTCTATTGCAAGGTGTATATGAGAAATATGTTAGCAAGTAATACTAATCTATTAAAAGAAAAAAAATCATTAACTAGCATAAAAATCATAACATATATAAGAGACAAAGTGAAACCCTCAAATGAGAATATGAGCCATAGAATGGCTCTCCCAATGAGGATGGTCACTTGATTTGGGGATGAGTCTATTTGCTTAGATTTGGTATGTATTCTCAAGGCTTCTCAAACTAGCTTCAATGGTGTTCTTGATGGATTTTGGCTTGGGTGAATGGATTTTGATGTAAAACTTACTCTCAAAATGGCATTATAACTTTAGCTCAAGGACTGTGATGAAATGGCTTGGGAGGAGATTCAATTTATATGCTAAGGGCTTGAGGGATGGAGGGCTAAGATGCAAGGAGAGAACAAAGCTTATGGAGGGCTAGGATGCACTCAAAGGAGAGCACATGGATTGTGCTTGTTTAGCACCAACCAAGGAGTGACACATGTCACAAGGTGAGTGGATGGAGGCAAGGGGATGGATGAGTCAACAAAGGAGGCTCAAGGGATAATATCTTCATAAAGACCCTTCATAATGGCTTGTAAGAGCAATGAATGGGCTTGTAAGAGTCTTTATGGCCTTTGTAAGAGCATTCATGGTTGGGTGGTTGGGATATTTTGGAGGGAGTTGAGATTGTTGACTTTCCTTGGCTTAGGAAAGTCTTAAGCTTATTTAGGGAATGTGACAACATTAGGGGGTGGATTAGAGGTGATTTAGGATTAGACTAAGCTTGTTAGAGATTTGCAAGTGGATGGCATTCATGAGGGTGGGTGAGTTAGTGGCTAAGCTTAGTTAGTATAGGTGGATGGGGTGGATTAGGCTAAATGGAGGATTTAGGATAGTTTAGGGGTTATTAGATTTGGGGGTTTTATTTATCAAATAGATTTATTTAATAAATGGAGATTTTGGAATTAGATAGAAGAATAGGATTAATTGATAAATAATAGGTTATTTGATTTATCAATTAGGACTATAGATGATTAATCAAATTAATCAGCTAGGGGATGGCAAAGGATTAATTAAATAGGAATTTAATTAATGATGCATTTAGAGATAACTAAATAGGATTACCAAAGCGGTGTAATCAAATTTAGGTGTCTACACAAGCCACTCCCAAAGACATGTACCTAGACAACCTCCCCTAAGCACATAAACCACAATTGTGTTCCAAACCACAACACCCACAATGATAGAACTCGGTTCTTTAACAAGGAACCCAAAAATATACTTTGGTTCTCAAGACCCAAGCCATCACATTTACTCACCAAATAAATCTCATAAACATAAGCCGTCAATTTTGAATCATAAAGTACATTCTGGTATCTAGTCAAATAACCATCATAAAAGAAATTTTAAAATACGCCTCTAGTGCACATCCTAGTTTGGCCAACTAAATAGTTCACATAAAAGTCATCACAAAATAGAACACCACATTAAAATTTCCAAAAACCATCACAAAAAAAATACCACAAAATTTCAATTAGACACACACCAAATAATAAAAGCTTCTATCGAATGATTTAGATTAGGCTATTTTTCAGAAGTTTTGTTTGATTATATAAAGGTTATAAAAGTTTAGATAAATTTAGTTTGTTAATTATCTAACAAGTTTAGAATTAAATATTTTATATGTTAAATCAATAATATTTAAAATAGAGATAAAACGTTTTCAAAGTTCATAACATTGAGTTTTTATGTATTTTCTCTATGTAAATCAGCTGGTATTTTAAATGTTATAATCGCATATGGAATGGTAAAGATCTGCAACCTATATCGATGGAAAGATAATTTAATTTCACATATTCTTTGTTATTACCAATCCTAAAGAAAATTTTATTTGAATGGTGTAAAATATGAATCTTCATAGCAGCACTATCTATATTTGAAGGTTACCAGTTTAGAAGAAAGAACATAACTTTTGTTTGAACTGTTGGATCTTCATGAAAATCAAGAAAAGTATTCATAATAGATTTATTTACAATCACAAAGAAGATATTTTCTTAAATATGTATTTTGTAAAATTTATAAGTAATTGTCCATGTGTCTCTAATTGAAAAATCAAGCTCAAATAGGCCTTGTTTTAGCATGATAGTCAATCTTTGACTATGTCTATACAAAAAAATCATATATGATTTTTATATATGTTAAATAAAATCTAAATGGGTGTCTAAAAGTATCTTTATATTTTTGATATAATATATTAAATAAAAGTTATAGCAAAATCACATGTTTCAAGCCCTCAAACTGACACAATTAACCACAAACAAATTTATTCATAATCAAGAAAACATGGAGAAGACAATCTTTCCAACATATATTGCAAAGAGATTTTAAAACCCCTACCTTCAAACACCAAGTTGATTTGTTAAGAAGAAGAAGAAAACCCAATTGTAGATTTTACTCCCAAGCTTTGAAAAAAAAAATCTTTTACATTAAAATATGAATGCATAACCTGTAAATTCTCTCCTAAAATCTCTATTCTAAATTATCTTATTGTTCTCTGAAAATCTTCTCCACCAAAAAGACCAGAATGACCTCTTAATAAATAGTAAATAAAACTAATAAAACTAAGGTTTCTAAAATAAGTAAACTTACAAAAGAAAGTAACTCAACTAAAACAAAATAATAGTTTCTTTTTTTTTCTTATATCTTTTTTTTTTTTTTTTAAATCATTTTATTTTTTTTTAATAAAAGAAATACTTAATTTCTACTTGTTTCCTCTTTCTTTTAATATTAAATAAATACATATTCTTTATTTATTTACTTTCTTTTCACAAAATAGATTTATCTTTTTATAATAAACTAAATAAATATCCTTTCTTTTAAATTAAATAATTTATTCCCCACTCAAACATCTTATTTTAATTTTATTAATTAATGTGTAATTAAATTGCATATAATTAGTTTAGTCATTAATGATAATTAAAGCCCATTAAATTTTCAAAAAAAATTAAAGCCCATTAATTATGCGCAACTCCCATTTTATTGTCATTGATTAAATATTCATGATAAATCAATATTCAGTCTTAAATATTTTAATTTATTCTTTTTCCCAAATTTCATATTTAGACTTTTTAAATCAAGTCTTTTTTTAAAAAATTTAAAAAATATTTAATTAATTTAATTTTCAAATTAATTAAAAATCCTAATATTATAATTCTTCTTTTTATTTAAATAATATTTAATAATTCTACTATTATGTGATTGATCTAAATATCACAATTAAACCTTTTACCAAATACATAACATAGTCAAATCCACATAAGCAAAACTATTCAAAATCCAAGCTCAAACAACATGCACAAAGACAAACTTGGGGTTTAAAAAGGGTAGAGAGTCAAATACGAGTCCTCCTTGCAGGACAAGTGTTTAGGCTATGGCTAAGATTGGACCTGATGATTATCTTCTCATTCTTACCATTGAGTTATTGTGATAGGGTACGCTCATCCTGACAATTCAAAGAAGTTGATGCCTGGTTCCTATAGCCTGCATAAAAGACGAGCATGTATATATATATATATATATATATATATATATATATAACTAAACTAGACAGGCAATGGCAAGGAGTGGTACATTGTGTAGATCGTGACTAGGAGGTGACTATGACTCCCTCCCTTAACCACATCAAACACGTCAAACACAAAAGTAAAATAGACACGCACACCATACACATGCAAGTATGGGGTAAGTACCATAATGAATCACGAGTTAACTCATCAAATCCTCAAATATAACAATGCATTACTATGAATGTAAAACAATCATCATTAAAGACATATCATCTGACATTGTTACGAAAACAATCATATTTACTAACTAAGAATCATTAAAGCGACATTAACACGTAAGTAATCATAATCATTATACAACACATGAAATATAATCAACTATGTAATCATAAATGATATTTTTAAGTAATGAAATAACATCATACCATATATCTCTAAAACTAACACGTGTATAAAATAGGCCTAAAAGAGTTCAACATATATAATAAAAAGCAACCTACGGGTGAGCATTACAAATTCTATTTCGCTTTAGATAATTTATAATCATAATTTTTTGTGATTGTGTCTATTTAGGAGTCTTACAATAATAGTTCCCAATGTAAGCACTATTGGAGATGGAGTTAATGTGTGTACAAGTGCAAATAAGTGGTGCATATGATAACACATAAAACTCTTTTATGTGTTTTATATTATTGAGGGGCCAATAATTGTTTATTTGTATTGTAACTTCAATTCATTTGTCATTTGGGGCCACTAGCATAAAGTGGTCTTTGTAAACATATAGTTTTTAACATAATAATAAAGTGACCTTATCTATGCAACATTATTCCTCACGTGGACCAATAGCAGCTCATTTTTTTAAATAATTGTAATCAACTATTTAATCATGATTGAACATGTGTTGGAATTAAGTTATTATTTTTAAAATTAATTATGTGTTACATATATATTCATTTTCCGCACAAAGTGAACAGATATTAGACCCCGATTGGATATTTTCCCCTATCGACCTTTACATTTTTTTTATTTCTCATAAATTTATTTTACCTTGCCAATACATTTTGAGATATGATTACTTGTTTACTTTTATAATATTATATCTTAGAAGTGGAAAAAATACACTTTTCATATATACACGAAATCTCTAGAGAGTCTTGTACTTTCATTACACCATTAATCTTTTCAGTTTATTTAATCACGAGGAGTCATTGTTTTACGTTTACTAAGCACCAAAAAGATGCGAAAACAAAGTAGTTTTCTATGTAGCACGTTATTTCTCGTCTCAATCAATTCCCTCTTGGACCATAATGAACATATTTTTCTTCGTACCCTCCATTACATCTATATTTCTTCAACTATATAATTATTACTTTCATAAATGAATATGCAGGGCTCATTATGGGCCCCTAAATTATTGAGAAATGTGTACTCTCCTCTTGTTTCTTGACAAGTGTGCCTTACCATTATCAAGGGTACCCCTACATTTAGTAATATTAAACAATCTCCACATGACTCACAATACCTAAGTAGGACCCCATACTTTACGCATTGAGACACACATCTTTATTAGGTAAAGAGAGACTATCATCTCCTCCAACAAGAAGGATGATAATTACACACTAAACCGTAATCTTCCCAACAAATCATATAAAGTCACACTCCTTTCATTTAAAATGCATGGAACCATCACCTCAATGAAAGATTATACATTTCCTATGTAAGACTATGACATTTATCATGGAAGTATGTTGGCCTACCCCTTCAAATGAAGAATTGCAGCTGCATCAATATATTTTAATAATCATACTTTATTCCACAAGTCAAGATATGTAATTATTGAAATAGAGGTGAAAAAATGTTATATGTGGGATTACTCAAGAGAGCATTTATTGGTTTTCTACAATTTCTTGATCATGTCATAGATGAAATAAAACTATAATTGTTTTTAATATAAGATAAGAATAGTGTTTATTGGAAATTATACTCTATCATCAAATAAAGAAAATTAATTAATCATAAATTATAATTCAAATTATTAATATGAAAGTTGAATTCAAACATTTTTGGCTTAATATACCTAATACTTTAATGGGCCCACAAGTATTATGGATGAAATGAGGGAAACAACTAGGTAACTAACAAATTTTTCTATAGGATAAATTTTTTAATTGTAATTAATAATTTTTGTAAAAATATCTTATTAGAGGAATATTGTTGGTTGTGTAGTCATTTCTTAAAATGAGTACTAAAAGAGTTATTGTTGGTATGAATTTTTGAAAGTATATGAAGGATGCATAATGACTTTTGTTTCTAGTTAGGGGAAAGGACACACTAGTTGAGAACGCTTCAGTAGTTGTCATAGTACTTGTTGATACAATGTTCAATATTTTTGACAAAATTGCACCAATAGTTATTACTTTAAAGTTGTTATTGTTGATTAGGGCTACCAATATTTGAATGAAATGTATTCCTCAGATCTTAAAAATAAGAAATCATATGATGTCATGTCAAAACACTAATGAAACATGACTCATTATACAAGTATCAATCTCACTTTTGAAAGACTATTATAGATACCTTAACAAAAAATATACTAATGTGTTTATCTATTGAATTTTAATTTTGGAATTAAAAAACTTAGTACTAATGAAGTAATCTTTTTATATAAAAAAATTAATTGTCCACTAAAAAAATCAATTATAAAATTCAACAAATCATTTTTTTAAATCAATTACATAAAATTTAACAAAATATTTTTTAATGATTTTTCTTTTAGAATATAATTTGTAGGATTCAAAACATTATAATAATTTCTACTATTATTAAGATTGTGTGATATTTTAATGGTTTGCAACATTCTAATGATACATATAAAAAATGTAAAAAAAAATAATTTGTTAATATTTTTGAGATCTTTAAGATTATTTTTTAATTTAATTATTGTATCACATTTTTTAGAGCAAGTTCTTTTGTTTGTGGACATTATTTGTATAAAATTCATTATACATTGTGTGTGTGTGTGTGTGTGTGTGTGTGTGTGTGTGTGTGTGTGTGTGTGAGAGAGAGAGAGAGAGAGTACATTGAAAGATAGAGCCAAAACTAAACCAAACTAAACTCTAACCACAAAATAATCTTAAATACAATTTAATGTTAAACCTTTCATTAATTCATTACATAATAACCCTAGCCAAAAGTGAACCCTATTAGTGATTAAATGTTAACCAAATTGAATCATAACCTTAAACCTAATAAACCTATAAATGATAATGAATCCTAGACATAATACTAAATCAAATAAAACCATATCCTTAACACTAAACTAATTTTAGCCCTAACTATAAACCTCAATAAACTCAAACTCTAAACCTACTGAGAAGCCTTGACATTTTTTAGTATTAAACTAAGCAACTACAACCCCAAACCTACATTAAATTAGACCTATTTGTCAAATTCAAAAATTTGTCTTAAACATAATAAAATTATACAAGTTCATATAATAAAATATATGTAACTTAATTTAATATTATATAATAAATATTAGAATTGTATTCTTTTAACATCCCCTCCGAATGCTATTAGCTATATACATATTATATATTTATATAATATATATAGAGCAAGTTGAGATATATCAAGGCTTTAATTTACACCCAAAAAAAAAAATCATATTAAAAAATTAAAGCCTTGATATCTCTCAACTTTCTCTATATATATTATATAAATATATAATATGTATATAGCTAGTTATTAGTCCCACCTATATAGGAGGAGACTTATGTTTTCACCTCATTTTCTACAATTAGTTTGAGTGCATTCTAAAATATTAAATTATATTTATAATATTTTTGAGTTATATTATTTTTTATTTTTATTTTTTAAAATCTTTTTCTTCTTTCTAATTGGTTGGCGGTATTTTTTCTAGTGGTTTTTTTTTCTTTTTTGCTTTTAAAAATTCAATATAATTTATTATATTATTATGTTTGTAATGTTCTTGAATTATCTTATTTTATTTTTATTCTGTAAATATTCTGTCTTTTTCCAAAATTCGTTGGTTATATTTTTGGTAGTGTTTTTTTCCTTTTAGATAATATAGAGATACAAATTAATATTATGTTTCAATAAATATATTTCATATAAGATTAACCTCCACAAAATGTAAGTATTAAGATTATTCTATATATATATTTATATATTTATTTATTTATTTTTATTTATTTTTTATTTTATTTTTATTTATTTTTTTAATAAAATATTTCATTCAAAGTTTTAAAGAACTTATTGTATAGATTGTGATATTATTATTTTAAAAAAATTACAAGTATGACTGTTATGCAACATTTTTTCAACTCTTAACTCTCTTTTTTTAAGTGGGACTCCTACTATATCATAGCTATTGTTTTTGGAATGGTATGCCATGATTTTTGGTTGGGTTTCCAACCTTAAATCGTTTCATTTTTTAAAATGTTATAGTGGGGTTATTGCCTTGGATTGTATGAAAATTTTAATAATTAAATGTTTTAAAATTAAAGTAATATTAAAATAGATGATTCATATTCATAAAAATAAATTTACATGTATAAAAAATTATTATATACTTAAATATAAGATTAATTTTTTAGAATGAAATAATAATAATAAATACTTCATGTGCACCATAATAGATTTAATAAATATATATTTATAAACTATTAATTAAAATTTAATATAACTTTAAATTGTAATAATATATTATTCTGGTTGTGGACATTATTTGTTCTCTCTTATACATTTATAAATAAATTACAGATATGACTTCCTTATTTTCAAGCTAAAACACTTGTAATACTACCATTTCCGCACCAACACAAGTATTTATTTACTTATTATTATTTTATTTTATTAATTATTTATAAATTAAAAATGAGCTCTGAAGTGTTAACAATAAGCCTCTTACCTTACCTATATTAATTGAACCTAATTATTATCCTAGGGGGGTTGAACCTAATTATTATTTATCATCAATTATATGTCAAATCTAAATCGATAGATGGCGAAGACTGTTAATTTGGGGCTATGATGTACTTTACAATAGTACTTCTAAATATGAAAGGTGTAGATTCACTCTAAGGAGCTTGGAATGGAATTGTATAATATCCTTGACAAATATATTTGTGCATTGTAGACTTAAAAAGAGAATTATTGTCATGTAGATTAGATCACATTCCAATTAAAATTCTAATGAGCTAGTAGTACTAGCTTATATATATATATATATATATATATATTATGCCAAGAGTAATCGTTGTTGAGGCGCTTATTTTTATTTGATCCCAAGGTTATTTTAATCACATTTGGGATTTATGAAAATAAAAATAGGTGCCTCGAGATTGATTACTCTCAACGTAATATATATATATATATATATATATATATATATATATATATATATATATATATATATATATATATATAAGCTAGTGGCAATTGCGGCGCAACAGGAAAAGTTTTTTTTTTTAATTCCATTTTTTTTAATTATATTATTTAATAAGTAGAGTGGTATTAAAAAATTAGCATAATTAATCATTATAATTAGTCATTGAAATAAATTGGATTAAATTTGATAAACTAGATAAGATCAAAATGATAGTTCTAACATGTGTGTGTGTGTGTGTGTGTGTGTGTGTTGTGTGTGTGTGTGTGTGTGTGTGTGTGTGTGAGAGAGAGAGAGAGAGGGAGAGTTTTCAGAATACATGAACTATAAAATAAAGCATATTTAATAATTAGAACCCCAACCATTAATCTAATTAAAAATTAATTCATTCTCATTCTTGGCGAGTGTAGGAGATGACAAAGAGTAAGAGAGTGAGAGGGGGGACTAGAAAAATTAATTAAGGGGATATATATATGTGTGGTGAAAAGAGGAATAGGAGAGAGAGAGAGTAGTTATAGGCATAGATAAGACAGAATGGGGAAAAGGTGAGAGACGTGAGCTAGATAAAGAAGTAAATAGGATAAAAAATATGGGTGAGAGAGAGAGAGAGAGAGAGAGGCTAGCATAGGGGGGGCCGAAGACTATAAAACATAATAATCAGGGGGATATAGATGTGTTATGTATAAGACAGAGAGATGGGAAAGATATCGTAAAAGGAGGGTGAAAGGAGGGTGTGAGAGAAAGAGTGAGTGGAAGATAAAGAGAGAGTGATTAATTATAGGGGCAAGACAAGATAGAATGGGACAAGGTGAGAGAGAGAGGGGGTGAGGGCAGGGGGACTATAAAAGAGAGGAATTGGGGGGATATAGATGTGTACATATAAGAGATATAGATGGGGAAGATATGGTGACAAGAGGGAGCAAGAGAAAGAGTGAGTGGAAGATAAAGAGATAGAGTGAGTATTTATAGGTGGTAGATAAGATAGAAAGGGGACAAGGTGAGAGAGAGGGCGGGTGGGGGGTGGGGAGAGAAGGATAGGAGAGACTGTTAAAGAGATTAATTAGGGGGGTATAAATGTGTATATAGAAGAAATAGAGATGGGGAAGATATGGTGATAGAATGGAGCGAGAGAAAGAGTGAGTGCAAGATAAAGAGATAGAGTGAGTAATTATAAGTGGTAGATAAGATATAATGGGACAAGGTGAGAGACACAAGGTAGATAAAGAAGGTACATAGGGGGAAAATATGGCAAAAGTAAGGAGATGATAAAGTGTTAGAAAGAGAGGGGGGTTACTAGAAAATAGATTAATTAAGGGAATATAGATGTCTATGTATAATAGATACAGATGGGGAAGATGTGATGAAAAGAGGAATAGGAGAGAGAGTGAGTAGTTATAGAGCATAGATAAGACAAAATGGGGACAAGGTGAGAGACATGAGCTAGGTAAATAAGGTAAATAGGGAGAAAATATGGTGAGAGAGAGAGGGTGGCACAGGGGGGCCAAAGACTATAAAAGATAATAATTAGGGGGATATAGATGTATATGTATAAGAGAGAGAGATGGGAAAGATATCGTGAAAGGAGGGTAGAGCGAAAGAGTGAGTGGAAGATAAAGAGAGAGAGTGATTAATTATAGGGGTAAGACAAGATAGAATGGGGACAAGGTGAGAGATGTGTGTGTGTGTGTGTGTGTGTGTGTGTGTGTGTGTGTGTGTGTGTGTGTGTGTGTGTGAGAGAGAGAGGAATTTGGGGGATATAGATGTGTATGTATAAGAGATAGAGATCGGGAAGATATGGTGATAGAATGGAGCAATAGAAAGTGTGAGTGGGTGATAAAGAGAAAGAGTGATTAATTATAGATGGTAGATAAGATAGAAAGGGGACAAGGTAAGATACACGAGGTCGATAAATAAGGTAAATAGGGGGAAAATATGGTGAGAGTAGGGAAATGATCAAGTGTTAGAAAGAGAGGTGGGAACTAAAAAATAGATTAATTAAGGGGATATAGATGTGTA